>JAJTUB010000197.1:0-14303 GCA_036971345.1 Dactylellina drechsleri | reverse complement strand
ATTTATTTCCAACTGTTTAAAAAAAAACTTTGCTATTATAATATCTTTTAAAGTAGTAGCATTTATTTTATTTTGATAATAATGAAAAATATTTTGAGCAGTGCTAAAAACTTTTTCAAAAACAATTAAAATAAGGGAAACTGCTAATACATCACATATTATTTTTGTTATTTTTGGAAATTTAATCTTGTTTAATTGCTAAAATTGTAAAATATCTCTTTTTTGTGGGTTTGAAGGTTACTTATAGTATGTTCTAAACTTTATATATTTAGCACTTATATTACCATATTTTATAAAACTAAAAAAATTCTCAAATAAGTGTTGTTCATTAATTTTAAATATAATTTTTTTTTTATTATCATTCCTATAATCTGCAAGACTATTATAGTTTTTTAAATAAAATTGTTAAAACTCATTTTAATATTATTACTTATAATTTCTATTTTACACTCTATAATCATTGAATTTAGTTTGAGGATTTAAACAATTACTTAAATTATAAAATAATCTAGCAAAATAATAAATTTTTTTATAATATACTTTCAATTTTTTAATTATAGGCTTAAAGGCATTAAAAATATTAATCTTCTAAAGCTTAAGTTAATATTTAAAAATATCTTTTATATTATTAAGGTAATTAAATAATTTATTATAAATTTTTTAAGCAAGATAAATTATAATATTTTTAAATTATGAAATCAGATTTGTATATTAATAAAATAATTAAAAAAAAGTTATTACTTATTTAATTTATTCTCATTCCTTAGGGGTAAAAAGAAGATTAATATATTATAAATAACTCTTTACTTACATTAAAAAATAATAATAAAGTTGAATAACACGAATTAACATTTAAGCAAAAAATTTTAATAAGTTAAAATATTTTTAATAAAAACAATAAATTTCCTATAAACTTTAATAAACTAAAAGAATTTAAAATATTTAAATTGGGGAATATTTTTAATAATAACTTTTACCAAAAAACAAATTTATATAAATATATACTAACATTAATAAATATTATCCTAAAAATAGAATTATAATAAAATAATATTTTTTAAAAAATTTTAGTAAATTTTTTTAATATACTAATTATTTTAGCCAGCTTTATATTTGTAAATATATATTAAATATTTATTTTTTTATTTAGAAATACCTTAATATTTTTTATAAAATTTTTATAAATAAATTAAATAATATATATTAAATAAAGTATATATATTATTTTTGTATGTTACTTATTTCTAACTAACTCTCTAATTTGTAAAACTAAGTTTTTATTAAAAGTTTTATTGTTATTTATATTATTAGTAATTAATATAAAAAGTTTTGATTCGAGTTTAAAAATCTGTAAAATTTAAAATATAGTAGCAAAAAAATTTACTTCTATATACAAACCTTTAATATTTTCAAACCCTAATAAAACATTTTGTAATTTTTAATTAAAATCAATAAAATAATTAATTATAACTATAAAAGATAAGTAATTTGTTAAAATTCAACAATTTATTATCAAAGACACTTTTATATTAAGAAATAATTTTTGGAAAAGATCTATTTTAATAATTTCTTATTTTTTTATTAGTACCTTTTTAACTTAATAAATAGTTAATATTTGTAAAAATAATTTTAAAAACTAAAAAAGTTCTTATAAATTTAAATTATTAATAGTATAAAAATTTATATTTAATGTTAAAACAATTTTTAAATATTTATAAAAGAAAGTTTATTAATTGAAAACTCCAAATTAGCCAACTATACTAAATTTACATTGTTATTTATTAACATTAGTATGTTTTTAATAAAAAGTGAAATGAGTATTAATCTTAGGTTGGTTTAGTGCCTTTTTTAGAAGAAAGGTTATTTATTATTTAAACCCTAATATTTTAATATAATTTTTATTGATAAAATAATTATTTATAGTATGAGTGTTTTTTATATTAAGGAAAAAATACTGAATAACTTTTTGACAATTTTTATAAATAAATTTTAGTTTATTTATTTTTATATTTATAACTTAATAGAAAAAATTTTAATTCTTAAATATTTAATGATTGGAATTTTATTATAAATATGAAACAGTATTGTTGGGCTTAAAAATTAAATAAAAATAACTAGTTATTTTATACTAATCTATAAATATTTTTTTTTCATTATATTTATAAATATAATAATTCCTATAAGTGGAAATTAAAAAATTAAAAGTAGAAGTGGAACCATTAAAAATAATTTAAAAAATATTATTAATAAAAGATATTTTAAGTTTTTTAATTTAGTATAAGTGTAAAGTAATTCTTATTTAAAAGTTTTGTAATAAGTAGATTTAAATAACTAAATTAGACTTTTTTATTATAGTATTTTAAATTATATTAGTATACTTTTAAAAAATATCAATATTTTTTATATTTAAAAATATAATAATTATTTTTCTTTTATTATACTATAGATTTTTTGTAATATTCATATTATAAATATTTTTGGTAAGTATAAAACAAATCAATTTAAATTTCTATAAACTTAGTAATAAAAAGTTATAGTTATAAATTAGAATATTATTTTTATAATATTCTTTAAAAATTAGTATATAAATTATTTATTGATTAAAAATATTATTTTTAATAAAATTTTTATTCTTTACTTAATTTTATAAACATATATTAATAGTAAAAAAGGGCTTTGTAAATAAAATAATAAAACATGTTTTTCAAGAATATCAAACAAATAATACTTATCTCTTATTAAAATTTATAAATAATATAAATTTATATATTTATTTTATATATTATTTAAAACAACTCTATTCATTAAAAAAAAATTTTATTATCCTATTTTTTTCCTTATTACTAAAAAATAATATTATTTTTAAACTTAGACTTTCACTTCTACTACTTCTACTTTCATCTTTCTAATCTTTTTTATTCTCTAAATTATAATCATTAAATTCAGGATTAAATTTTTTTTTTTTTTTTACTAAATTTAGAGAAAGCTGATTTTATTTTTTCAAAACTTACTATTAAAGAATTTAAATTTTTGCTTTTTAATTTTTTAATTTTAGTTTTTTTCTTCTTTTTTTTTTTTTTTATTCTAATTTTTTTTTTCGACTTCTTTTAAAAATCTTATTATTTTATTATTATTTGTAAAAATCTCGTTCTACAGATTATATTTTTTTTTTATATTAAAAGATTTACTAAGTTTTTTTTTAACTTTAGATNTTTTAATTTTTTAATTTTAGTTTTTTTCTTCTTTTTTCTTTTTTTTTATTCTAATTTTTTTTTTCGACTTCTTTTAAAAATCTTATTATTTTATTATTATTTGTAAAAATCTCGTTCTACAGATTATATTTTTTTTTTATATTAAAAGATTTACTAAGTTTTTTTTTAACTTTAGATTTAAACTTTTTTTTTTTAAATTTGGTAATAGGGGGGGTACCATACTTTTTTTTTTACTTTACTTTTTTAAAATTTAATTTTGTTTTTAAATTTGTTTTATATTTTGTTTTAATTCTATTTTCCAAAATCTATTTTTTTTTATTTGAGCCATTTTGTTATTTCTTATTTTTTAAAAGTTTTTTAAGTAATTAACCTTTATTTATGGTATTTTAATGTTTTACTTTGTATTTGATTGTTTTTTAGCTAATTAATTTTTTTTTATATTTTTTTTAATATTTATTTAATATTAAGAATACTTTTTTTTATGTTAGTATATATTTATAATAAGATTTAAAATAATAAGATTATTAACTTCCTTTCTCTTGAAAAAACTTATTTTTTTTAAAATATTATTATTAATATTTGTTCTTTGAATTTTTAGGCTATAATACTACTAAAAATTTAAATAGAACAATTTATAAAGATATCAAAAATATTAGAACTATAAAAAATATAAGAAATATTAATTTGAAAATTATTTTATTTTACTAAATTAATTAAATTAGGTTTAAAAGGAAGAATACAAAATTCAAAAACTTAATTACTTTTTCAAATAAAAATATTTATTAATAATCAAAAATAGTTTTAAAATCTAGACCTTATATTTCTTTATTATATTTACTCATATTATATAGACGGTAATGTAAATATGCGGGATATTTGTATATATATAATATTTTATCTTTATTTAAATTTTTATTTTTATTTAACAAATAGTTATTATTTAAAATTAATTTTGAATTTATCTATTCTAGCTTTTTCCTAATTTTCCAAAATTAAAAGAATATAATATTTATTGATATAAAATTATTATTAAATAATTTTATCTTGTAATATTTCTAATAAATTTTTTTGATTTTTTTTTATACTTGTATTTTATTATAGAAATTTTTTTAGTAAAGATTATTAAATATATTAAGTTATATATATTAAAATGGTTAAAAAAAATAGGTTTTATGGTTGCAGTTTTTATTATAAAACTTAATTTATTTAAAAAAAAAGTAGCTGTTTTATTAAGATTTATAATAGTAGTATAGAGGATGGTAATAAAAACTAAAGCATGTTCTTGAATATTAAGTAAGTAATAAATTTTTTTAAATTAATATTTATTTAATAACTAATATTTTTTATAGAAAAAGTGATTTGAGAGTGTTAATTTTATTAAAAATATAATGATAAACTTTTTATTTACAAAAAATCTTTTTAATATTTAGTTTGTAAATTGGGTTTAATAGTAAGGTTAAATTTGTGGTGGGGTGTAAAAACCTTAGAAATTTTATAAATTATTACTAAACAGTTTATAGTTAAATTCTTAAATAATAAAATTTTATTTATAATAATATTTTAAATTGTTAGTATGTATTCTAATTTTATTTTTTAGAAGCTATTTTTATCCAAAAGAATAATATAATAATAAAAAATAGTATACTAAAATTTAATTCTATTAATTATATTATATTTTAAAAAAAAGACTTTGATATTGTTAAAAATTTATATTAATAAAAAAATAGAAGCTAGTGGGTTATTTACTTTAACAAAAATATTATTGCCAATGACTATATAGTTACTGCAATTTTAATTATTTATGGTTAAAAAGATGTACTTTTTAATTTTTGGTTTGAAAGTTAAGGATATTTAATTCTTACCAGAACAAACTTAACCCAGTTTTACAAAGAATTTACTTATTAATATAATAAAATATAAACTAATGTTTGGCTATAAGATTATCAGATTTTGGAAATAGCTATATTGGCTGATAAGGCTTTTATTAATTAAATATTAAAAAATAATTTCCTGCAGTAAAATATATTATTTAAAATAATAACAGTATTTTGATTAAGTTATGTTTATAATTAAAAAGTAGTTATTATTAATAATATAATAAAATGGGGTGTATAATAAGCTCACTTAACTCACATTAAAAATCTTAATACAAATTAACAATTTAATAATTTAAAAATTTAGGGTAAGTTTTTATAAGTGCCAGGAATTTTAGTAAATTTTTTATTTAGTTTCTTAGTATTTATTTATAGGGATATATATGATTTTACAACACCTAGGAATCTAGCTATTAACTTGATTAACTTTATTCAACATATTAATTATAGATTTATAACAAGCGGGTATACTTTTTTTTAATATATTATTAAATTTATAAATTTATATAATTAAAAGTTATAGTCTTGTATATTTAGAATTTAAATTTAGAATAAGTACATGAATATAATCTAAAATTTTTTAGTTTATAATATTTTTAATTTTAATCTTACTATATAAAAGTATAATAATGTATAGTTTTTTAATTTATTAGTATATATTTAATAAAATCTTATTATTAGCTATTTTTATTTGTTTTACACCACATCTTTAACTAATAAATAAGTTTTGTACAATAATATTTCCCTATTAAAACTTGGTATCACCAAAATAAAAAAATAAAAAAAAATTTTTGGACTAAAAAAATATATTATTAAAAAAAATTTAAAAAAAATTTGAACTAAACCGGGGAGAGTTGGTATTAATGTCAAATTATCTTAAATATACTGGATGTTTGGTGGTGGTATGTTTAAAATTTTTTGCCCTAGCGAAAGCCGGGGAATTCATTGTCCCGTACCGGTTTTCCCCACACCGTTTTTAAACACTAGTTTATCTTTTTAAAAATATTTAAATATAAATTTTACTGTACAGAATATACCTTCTTTTTTTTTATATTAAAAAAATGAAATGAATGTTACTTTATATGTAGAATAAATTAAATTTTTTTTATATAAATTATTTAATTCAACTTAATTTTTATTATTATTAAGGTATAGTTTGGCCTACTTAAGTGTTGGAAGAAAATTAATTTCATTAAAATCTATATTTATATTTGAAAAATAAGGATTAAATTTAATTTTATAATCTTGATAAGTTTGCTTTTATTTATAAATATTTATTGTTATTATTGATTCTAAAGTACTAAATATTTTTTATTCACTATTATTTATCATCACAAAGTTGGTATTTACTATTTTAAGTTAATTTAATTTGTAAATATATTATTAATAAACTGAAGTTATATTATCAGAGATAGCGTTTAAAATCGGGGCGGGAAAAATTGAGTCGGGACGGGGAATTCCCCAGCTTTAGCTGGGGAAAAAAAAAAAAAAATGACTGTTTCTGAGTACTCAAAATTTTTAAAATATCATCATTTTAATCAAGATATTTCTCAAATTAGGATAAGATTTTTTAAATTTTTTTCAATAGGTAAAAAACTTTTTCAAAAAAATTTTCAAATTTTTTAACCCCAAAATAATACTGAAAATACTTTAGAAATACCCCAAGTCAAAATAAGAACTAAATAATTAAATCAAAGAGAAATATAAAAAATTAAAACCAATTTAAGGCTCAATTATAAATATATACTAACAGTTTTAAAATACAGTTATAAACAACATAGTAGTTGATAATATAAGTAAATAAAATTCAATTTAAACAATTAACTGCTATATATAAAACTAAATAATTAAATATAATAATTCAATTTTCTATCCTATTATCTTAGACTTTTTTTTGTCAGCATTTTAATAAAACCAACATTTCGCTTTCTTTTGCTTATAGATTTAGATGTAAGCTTAAGTATTCTACTTTTTTCCTATTCACTTACAACTTCTTATTCTTTTTCCTATTCCTCTCTATTTTTAATTTCTTTTTTTTTAACCTCTTTTTCTTCTTCTTTTTTTTTATAATTCTCCGATATTTTAAAATTAGTTAATCTTATTCTTATTAAAATTATTAATGTATTTAAATTTTTTAATAATATTAAACTTCTATTTTTAGCCCATTGCTGACAAAAAAAAAAACAATAACCATATTTAGTTATAAATTATTCAACAATTAAATATTTTCAAACCCAATTTTAATTATTTATTAATTATAACATTTTTTTTTCTTCTTTTTTCTTNCTCCTTTTTAGTTTTCTTTTTTTTTAATTATTTAAAATAAAATTTTGCTATTATAATTTTTATAATAATTAAAGGTATCATCTTATTATGATAATAATTTAAAACATTATAAATAATATTAAAAATCCTTTTAAATATAATTAAAATTAAAAATACTATTAAAACATCTTATACTATTTTTACTAATTTAGAAAACTTATCTTTATTTAATTACCAAAATTTAAAAACATTTTTTTCTAATAAATTTAAAAATTATTTATAATATATCTTTATTTCTATAAACTTATTATTAATATTCTTACATTATATAGAGCCAAAGAAGTTTTAAAATAAATATTATTTATTAAAATTTAGGATATTTTTATTATTATTACTATTAAACTTAGTTATGCTATCATACTATTCAAAATAAAATTATTAAAATTTATTATAATATTATTTTTTATAATTAAAATCTTATATTTTATAATCATCAAATTTAACTACCAGATTTAAGTAATTACCTAAATTATAAAATAAGCCTACAGAAAAATACATTTTCTTATAATACTTTCTTAATTTTTAAATAACAGATTTTAAAACATTAAAAATATTAATTTTCCAAAATTCAGTCTTTTTCTTAAGAATATCTTTCATATTATCAAAATAATCAAAGAATTTATTATAAATCTTTTATACTAGATATATTATTATATTTTAAGATTATGAGATAAGATTTGTATATTAATAATATAATTAAAAAAAAACTACTATTTATTTAATTTATTCCTACTTCTCAGAAATAAAAATAAAATTAATAAATTATAAATTACTAGCTATTTATAATAAGAAGATATAATAAAAACAAATAATATAAATTAACATTTAAGTAAAAGAATTCCAACAAATAAAAATATTTTTAATAAAGGTAATAGGTTTTTAATTAGTTTGGGTTTGAAGAACTTTAAACTGTTTATAATGTTGAATACTTCCAATAATAGCCTTTGCCAAAAAGTGAATTTATACAAATATATACTAATATTAATAAATAATTGTCTTAATAAAAGAATTAAAAAGGGAAAGTACTTTTTGAAGTGTTTTTGAGAAGCTTTTATTTATATCTACTATACTAAATAATTCTCTGTTTATAAATAAATATTAAATATTAATTTCTTTGTTAGGTAAGATTTTAATTTTTATTATAAAATTTTTATAGATAAGTTGAATAACATGTGCTAAATAAAAGATTTACATTAATTTTATATTCTATTTATTTCTAACAAATTTTTTAATTTGCTTAATTAAATTTTAATTAAAAATTTTATTATTACTGGTATTATTTATTGTTAAACCAAAAAGCCTTCTCTCAAGCTTAAAAAATTTTAATATATCAAATATAATTTAAGAAAGAATAAGCCTTGTATATAAACCTTAAATATACTCAAACCTTAATAAAACATTTTGTAATTTCTAATTAATATTAATAAAGTATCCCACAATAGTTATAAAAAAAAAATAATTTAAAAATATCTAATAGTTAATAATTAAAAAAACTTTCATATCAGAAAATAAAATTTTTAAAACATTTAATTTTATAATATTTTAATTTTCTATTAATGTCTTTCTAACTGTATATGCTAATAAAATTTTGAATAACAATTTAAGAAGTTCTAAGAAAAATTAAAAATTTAAATTATTAATTGTGTTAAAACTCAAATTCAATGCAAGAACTAATTTCAAATATTTAAGAAAAAAAATTTCTTGATTGAAAAATATAACTTAATTAATAAAAGTTACTTCCCAGCATTATTTCACTACTATTAACATATTTTTAATTTAAAGTAAAATTAATATTAACCTTAAACTGGTTTAGTTACTGAGTTAAAGTAATAATTATTTATTACTTAAATTTTTAAAATCTTTAACATTTTTAACTACTAAAGTAACTGATTATTATCTTTATACTTACACTTAATACAAAAAAATATTGGATAAAATTTTAATAAATTTTATAAATAAGTTTTAAATCTCTAGTCTAAACATAAATTATTTAATAAAAAAAATACTAAATATTTAATATTTAATGTTTAAAATCTTATTACAAATGTAAAACTTTACTATTTAATCTAACAATTAATATAAAATGTGAAATTATATTATACTAATTATTAAATTTCTTATATTCTACAGGTTTGTAGATATAATACTATCCACAAAAAGAAATTCTAAAATTATAAAAAAAAATAGATTTATTAAAAGTAGCTTAAAATACACTATTAAAAAATATTTTAATTTAAATGAAAATTAATTCTAGCTTAAAAAATTTATAGTAGATGAATTTAATTATTAAATAAGAATTTATTTACTATTATATTCTAATTTTTGTTAGTATGTTTTTAAAAAATATCAACATTTTTTTATATTAAAAAATATAACAATTAAATAACGTTAGTCACCTAGAAGCCGACCACACCTAGAAGCCGACCACTTTTTAGCGAGACACCACACCAAAAATCTAGCAGTGTATTATATTAAAAATCTAATGGCACTCAATTAATATTTTACTAAATAAAAACTACAAGCTCTTTTTTTAAAGTTTTATATATAAATATATATATATTAAGTAATATCGTATTTAAAAACTATATATTAGCACGGTATTAAAAACCGATATAGGTATATAGATGTATTAGTATATTAATATGTTAATATATAAATGTACAAGTAAGTAAATATTATGGTGGCAGAAATTAAAAATACAAAATTAAATTATATATTAATTATAATAGTTATTATTACTATTTATATTATTATTTTTTTTATTATTTTTTTTGTTGCTATCTTCTTTGTTATCTTCCTTGTTATTTTTTTTATTATTTTTATTTATAATTGCAAACTGCTGTTAATTATTACTATAAAACTAGTTGTAATTGTAATTAGAAATAGTATTATTATAAGTACTCTAATTATTCTAAATATTCTAATTATTTTAGTTATTTTGGTTATTTTGGTTATTATAAAAACAATTATAGCTATAAAGGTAAATATTATTAGTAATAATAAATTTATTAATTATTTTTTTTATTTTTTATTATACCTTTTAATTTACTTTTGCTTTTTTTTTATTTAATTTAATTATTTTCTTCTTTTATAAATACTCAATTTCATAATTATTAAATATTTGTATATTAGTTATTTATAATTTATTAATATAATTTTAAAATATCTTCTTATTAGTAGTATATAATTAAGTTTTTATTTTTTATAATATAAAAATCTCTATTATATTTTATTTTAGAAATTATTTAATTTTTTAAATTTATATTTTAGTTAATAAGTTAAGGTTATAGCTTATAATAGTAAAAATAATATTAATAAATTAATATATTAAATATAGCTTTTAGAGTATAAATAACAATAATAATATTAGTAATATAATATTAAATTTTAAATAAATAACTAAAAGTATAATAAATATTAATTAATATTATAATTATAATAATACTTTTTTTAAATTATATAATATTAATTTAGTTTTTTACTAAGCTAATTTAATAAAATTAATATTAATAGTATTTATTTATATTTTTATTAATAATTTAATAAATAGCTATTTATTAATATTAGTAATATTATTATAAAAAATATTATTTAATATATTTTGATATTAAGTTGTATATATAAAATTAAATCTAATATCTAGTAATTATAGGTAATAAATACTATATAATAATAAACAAAAAATAAGTATATTATAACATATACAAAAAATAATAAAATCAGTAAATATATATATTTTATATCCATCAAATATTAATATTCTCTATTTTCTTAGTTTTATATTTTTATAAATTTATAATTTAAATACTTTCTCTAACCATTAAAACGCTAATATACTATCAGTCCACCCTAATAGTAATATTATAAATTTCTAATTATCTATCATACCAGTTATACTTGTATATTAATTAAATTAATAATTATCATTTTTAAAAATAATAAATAAAAGTAATATAATACTATATATACTAATATATTTAATTGTTATTATATTTTTTTAATAATTGGGTTATTTACTAAATTATAACTTTATATTTTATAATACTATAATTTTTAAATTTTATATTAATTTTATAATAAATTTTTTCTTATTTATATTATATAGTCTGATTTCATTAATCTAATATTAAAATTTAAAATCTAAAAATAATTAAAAAAACTATTTAATAAATTTAAGATTATTAGTTTTAGTATACTTATTATTATAAACATAAAAATATGTAATATATAACTCCTTATATTATTTAAAAAATTTAGTAATTTAGTTAGTATTTAATATTTAATTAGCTAATTTATTTATTATATAATAAAGTATATTTATTTTAAAAAGAAACCCCCATCAATATAGTTACAATACCTATTAAATTAGTACTCCTTCAACTATTATTATTATTATTATTTATTTTTAATATGTAGTAAATCAGTTATTTTTAAAACTAATTAGCTAATTTTATAAAATTATATATAATATTTTTAATATTTTTGCAATCCTACAAATTAATAATTTATTTTATTTAATAGTACAAATAACTACATTAATAAAACTATTAATACTATTATAATATTGATAATAATAGCAATCAATAGTATTTACTTATAGTATAATATTAAAATAAGGGTTATTAATAGTAAAACTAGTTTATATATTAATATTATAATAATAAAAAATAATACTATTTATTAATTTTAGGTTAAGAAATAATATAATAGCTATAGCAGCTAATATATAATTAGTATATAATATGATTACTAGTATAGCACTAACTTTTAGTATAGTATTAAGTATAGGTAGTTGGTAGTTTGGTAATGGTATGATAATAGTTTTTTAATGTAGTATGGTTCTTGTTAAAAATTGGTTGGCTTCTAGGTGTGGTCGGCTTCTAGGTGACTAACGTTATTTTTTATTATATTATAGCTATTTTTCTCCTCTCACAGAATAAATACTTTTAGTAAGTATGAAATAAATCAGTTTAAATTTTATTAAATATAATAATAAAGGATTATTATTATAAATTAAAAGAATATTATTTACATATTTTTTAAAATTTTATATATAAGACTTTAGTTAGTAAAAGAGTATAATTTCTACTAAAAACTATTTATTCCTTATATATTTTATAAATATATACTAATAATGCAAAAAGAGTAACAGAAATAAAATAATATATAAAAAAAATAAAAAATAAAAAGCCTAAAAACACCTTATTTTATTTCAGAGTTTATAAATAATATAAGTTTATATACTTATTTTAAATAAAAATATAGCTATCTAGAATATTTTTATTATTATAAAAATAATTTTATTAACCTATTTTCTTCTTTATTATTAAAAGGTGAAATTATTTTTGATTTTGGACTTAAACTTCTATTTTTATTTTTATTTTTTTAGTCTTCTTTTTTCTCCAAATCATAATCATTAAATTTAGGATCGAATTCATTGTTTTTTTTGTTAGATTCCGATGATGTCGATTTTATTTTTTTGGAATTTACTATTGAAGAATTTGAACTTTTATTTTTTACTTTATTATTTTTAGCTTTTTTTTTCTTTCTCCTTTCCTTTTGTTTTAATTCTGTTTTTTTGATTTTTATTAAAAATTTTAATATCCTACTATTACTTGTAAAAATTCCATTTCATAAATTATATTTTTTTTTAACATTGAAAATCTTGCTAAGTCTTTTTTTAACTTTAAATTTAAATTTTTTTTTTTAAAATTTTGAAGTAGGGGGGGTGTTGTGCTCTTTTTTTTACTTTATTTTTTCTAAATTTATTTTTATTTTCAAATTTGTTTCATATTTTATTTTAATTTTATCTTTTAGAATTTGTTTTTCTTTATTTATTTTATTTATTTGTTTTTAATAATTTACTGATTATTTAACTTTTATTTATTATATTTTAATATTTTAGTTTATATTTAATTGTTTTTTAATTAGTTAACTTCTCTTTATATTTTTTCTAATATTTATTTAATATTAAAAAAGTTTTTTTAATATATTAGTATATTTTTATAATAATATTTATTTGAAGAAGATTATTAATTCTCTTTTTCTTAAATAAGCTTATTTTTTTTAATATAATATTATTAACTATTTTTTCTTTGTTCTTTTTAGTAATAATACAACTTTGAATTTAGCAAGCAATGGATAAAAAAAAAAGAAATATTGGAAATATAGGAAATATTAAAAATAAAGAAATATTAATTAAAATCTTATTTTGGTTTACTAGATTAGTTTAATTAAAATAGATAAAAAAAAACAAAAAATAAAAAGTTCAATTTTCTCATAAAATAGAAATATTTACTAATGTTTTAAAAATAGTTTCGGAATTTGAACTTTATATATTTTTGTTATATTTAGTTATGTTATATAGACAATAATATAAACAAGTGACACATTCATATTTATACAAAATCTTATTTTAGATTTTGTTTTTATTTAAACCCTTATTATACAATTTAAATATATAATTAAAATTAATTTTAAATTCATTTTTTATAGCTATTTTTTAATTTTACTAAAACTAAAAAATATTCTATTTATTAATATAAAATTATTATTAAGTAGTAGAATATTTTATTATATTTTATCTAATTTATTTATTTAATTTTTTTTTATACTTGTATTTATTAACTATTTATTTTTTTTTTAAACATCTATGTTTATATTTTATATATTATTAAAATAATTAAAAAAATTGTTAAGTCAATTATAGTTTTTATTATTAAACTATCTGTATTTAAAAAAAAAAAACTAAAAGTATTAGTAAGAGTTTTTATTATAATAATAAAAAAAATAATAATAAAAGTTAATATTTATATTTAAATTTTAAATATATAATGTTTAAATTTAGCTTTTATTATATTTATTAATAAATTTAATAAATAAAATAATTTAT
>JAJTUB010000196.1:0-14549 GCA_036971345.1 Dactylellina drechsleri | reverse complement strand
AATTCTGTTTTTTTAATTTCTGTTAAAAATCCTAATATTCTACTATTGTTTATAAAAATTCTATTTCATAAATTGTATTTTTTTTTGGTATTAAAAGTCTTACCAAGTCTTTTTTTAATTTTAAATTTAGACTTGTTTTTTTTGGATTTTGAAGTAAGGGGGGTATTATGTTTTTTTTTTTATTTTATTTTTTCCAAATTTATTTTTGTTTTCAAATCTGTTTCATATTTTGTTTTAATTCTATTTTCCAGAATCTACTTTTTTTTATTTGTTCCATTCTTTTATTTATTTATTTTTAATAATCTACTAATTGTTTAACTTTTATTCACTATATTCTAATATTTTAGTTTGTATTTAATCATTTCCTAACAAGTTAATTTCTCTTTATATCTCTTCTAATATTCATTTAATATTAAAAAAATCTTTTCAATATATTAGTATATTTTTATAATAATATTTATTTAAAGAAAATTATTAATTTTTTTTCTTTTAAATAAGCTTATTTTTTTTAATATAATATTATTAATTATTTTTTTTTTATTTTTTTTAGTAATAATACGACTTTGAGCTTAACAAGCAACAAACAAAAAAAAAGGAAATATTAGAAATATAAGAAATATTGGAAATAAAAAAATATTAATTAAAATCTTATTTTAATTTACTAAATTAATTTAATTAAGATAAATAGAAAAAAATAAAAAATAAAAAGTTTAATTTTCTTATAAAATAAAAATATTTACTAACACTTTAAAAATAGTTTCGGAATTTGAATTTTATATATTTTTATTATATTTAGTTATATTATATAAATGATAATATAAATAAACAACGCATTTATATTTATATAAAATCCTATTCCAAATTCTGTTTTTATTTAAATCTTTATTATATAATTCAAATATATAATTAAAATTAATTTTAAATTTATCTTTTATAGCTATTTTCTAACTTTATTAAAATTAAAAAATATTTTATTTATTGATATGAAATTATTATTAAGTAATAGGATACCTCATCATACCCCATTTAATTTACTTATTCAACTTTTTTTTATACTCACATTTATTAACTATTTATTTTTTTTTTAAACATCTATACTTATATCTTATATATTATTAAAATAATTAAAAAAATTGTTAAATTAATTATAGTTTTTATTACTAAACCACCTACATTTAAAAAAAGAAAACTAAAGGTACTAGCAAAAATTTCTGCTACAACTTGTAATAAAAAAAATAACAACAAAAGTTAATACCTATATTTAAATTTTAAATATGTAATGTTTAAATTTAGCTTTTATTATATTTATTAATAAATTTAATAGGTAAAGTAATTTGTAAATATAATTTTTATTAAAAATATAATAATAAACTTTTTATTTAAAAAAAACCCTTCTAGCGTTTGGCTTGTAAACTATATAATAATATAATTTTAGATATAAGATAAAATATAAAAATTTTAGAAGTTTTATAAATAATTACTAAAATATTTATAATTAAATTTTTTAATAATAAGATTTTATTTATAGTATTTTTTTATTTTATTAATATATATTCTAACTTTATTATTATTATTAGCGTTTAAAATCGGGGCGGGAAAAATCGGGTCAGGACGGGGAATTCCCCGGCTTTAGCCGGGGAAAAAAAATTAAAAATAACTTTCCCCAAATCGGAATATTTCTCAAGTCAAAATAAAATTTTTTGGATATTTCTCAAATCAAAATAAAATTTTTTGAATTTTTTTTAATAAGTAAAAAGTTTTTTCGGAGAAATTTTCAAGTTTTTTAACCCCAAAACAGTACTGAAACTTGTGCCTCAGGATACCCCAAGTCGAGGTGAGAACTAAAAACTTATCAGATTATGTAATCAAATCACGTGATCACCAAAATTTTTATTATATAATTAAAATTAAAATTTAATAAAAAAATTTAAAAAAATTAAATTGCATTTTTATTAATTTTTTTTTTAATTTAATTTTAATTTTTTTAATTTAATTTTTTCGATTTTTTTATGAAAATAATTTAAAATTAGGTGTGGAAAATCTTGAAACACGCTAAAACCACTAATAATTTTTTAGCGAATTTTTAAATTAAATTTAATTAAATAAAATTAACCACTAAACCGTTTATAGACGAAAAATACGAATTAATTGATTTTTTTTTGAGAATTCAAAAGTTTTCTCTTTTTGAAAACGTTTTGTCGAAAATATAGCCGAACACACCTCCATATATACGATATATACCATATGCATCGTACTATATACACATATATCGTACTATATACGCATATGTCGTACTATATATACATACATTATATACGTTGTATATATGTATACGTTGTACTATATACATATACATCGTATATACGTATACATCGCATACGTTATATATACATATACATCGTACTATATACGTATATGTCGTATATACGTATACGTCAGCATATATGCGTATACGTCGTACTATATACGTATATGTCGTATATATGTATATGTCGTATATATGGAGATGTGTTCGGCTATATTTTCAACAAAATGTTTTCAAAAAAAATGCAAGATCAAAAAAACTTTTCAAAACCCAAAATTTTTTGAAAACTTTTGAATTCTCAAAAAAAAATCAATCAATTCGTATTTTTCATCTATAAACGGTTTAGTGGTTAATTTTATTTAATTAAATTTAATTTAAAAACTTGCTAAAAAACCACTAGTCGTTTTAGTGTGTTTCAAGATCTCCCACACCTAATTTTAAATTATTTTCATAAAAAAATCGAAAAAATTAAATTAAAAAAATTAAAATTAAAATTAAAAAAAATTAATAAAAATGCAATTTAATTTTTTTAAATTTTTTTATTAAATTTTAATTTTAATTATATAATAAAAATTTTAATGATCACATAATTTGATTACATAATCTAATAAGTTCTTATCAATAAACAAAAAACTGTTGGTTTTTGAATAGTTTTACTATGTAATAACTTATTTACATAGCTCTTTCTAAACTGTTAGTATATATTTATAAAAATGTATTATTATAACAAAAAAAACCTACCCTGAATTAAAAAAAAAGCCGGGATTGAGTTGAGGGGTAATAAAAATTTGTATTGGGGTATTTTTTTGATTTGGGAAAATATCGGCTTTTTTTTTTTTTAGTAAAAAACCCGAGTCTATGTAATAACTTATTTACATAGCTCTTTCTAAACTGTTAGTATATATTTATAAAAATGTATTATTATAACAAAAAAAACCTACCCTGAATTAAAAAAAAAGCCGGGATTGAGTTGAGGGGTAATAAAAATTTGTATTGGGGTATTTTTTTGATTTGGGAAAATATCGGCTTTTTTTTTTTTTAGTAAAAAACCCGAGTTGGGGAGGGGTAAATTGATTCCCTGATTTAAAAAATTTTTCTGGGCTTGTTCCTCGCCATCCCTGGTATATTTTAAACACTGATTATTATAAAAGTTATTTTTATTTAAAAAAATAATATAATAACTAGTAATAGTACTCTAAAAACTAATTTTGCCAATTATATTACTCTTTAGTAAAAAAATTTTAAAATTATTAAAAATTTATGATAATAAAAAAATGGTAGTTAATGAGCTATTTACTCTAATAAAAATAAAAATAATAATAATTTAGAAAGAATAAGAGAATATGTTTGAAAAAGTAAACTTTATACTCACTTAAAACTTTAACTTAAAAATCAAAATTATCCGATTTTAAATAAAGAAGAAGAAACCTATAAAACTAAACATCTTATACTTTAATTTAAACTCAACTAGGCAATAAAAGCAAAATAGAATTATAAAATTATAATAATAACAACAAAAGCTAATATAGCTTTTATTTATTAAGTTTCAAAAATAAATATAAAAAAAAAACATATAATATTTAAGATAAAAGCAATATTTTGGTTAACTTATATTCATAGTTATACTAAAAATAATTTAAATAATATAATAAAAATAAACACATAACAAGCTTACTTATCTAATACAAATAAATATACAAATAACTAACAACCTAAAAATTAAAATACAACTTAAAGTAAGTTTCCATAGCTTCCTAATGTTGGTGCTGGTAGAGTTCGACATGGGGCGGGTTGGGTCGGTTTCTGGATTTTTAAAACCACCCACGGGTCGGTTTTTTTTTTTTAAAAAAACCAAAAACTGACCTAAAAACTGTAATAATAATAAGAAACCATATTACCAAGAAATTGTATAACTACAAAAAAAAACAATTATATCTAAAATTATACTAATTTCTGTACAGATCTAAATGTAGTTTGATCATATTTATATATAGAATAACAATTTTATTTTTATTACTTAAATCAAGAATTGAGAGGTTAAAAATATTAAAATTAAATATTTACAAACTAATTACAAAAAAATGAAAGAAAAATTAAATTAATTACATCAAACTAATTTAGCTCAAGGGTCTATAATCATACTCAAATTTCTCTTTTTATTGTTGAGTATGCTCTAAAAAAAAATTGATATTTTCAATATTAAAATCTTATTTTTTATTAATATTAGATTTTTTATTTTTATATTTTTTATTATTTTTTTAAAGGGTAATTTTAATTTATAAAAACTTTTTATAATTATAATAATTTTAATAATTTTAAAATACAAGCAGCATTTTTTTTAAATTATAATATTTTTAATTTAACTAAAAATTTGTTTTATATTAACAAAAATAATTTATATACTAAATATATCCCATACCATCTGTAACAATACAGAATATTTTTATTCATACATTTTCTATTAATTAATTAGTAATAAATTTGTTTTAACCTAATAAAAAAAAAAATTTAAAATTAAAACTATTCCACATGTAAAATAATAATAAGTAGAAATATTATTTTTAAACTTACCATTAATTAATTAATATAAAACTCAACTTTATTTAAATTTTTATTATTATCTATCAATTCAAAATAACTAATAATATAATAATCTAACTCAAAAGAAAATATACTATAAAACTCTTCATCTAAATTAAGTAAACAAAGATAAAAAAGTTTTTGAAAATTTTTAAAACATCTAACAGCATTACCCGAAATTTCTTTATATATATAATTCTTTTTATAATATTATAAGAAATCATCACAATATTCAACTTTAAAATCCTCACCCCAATTCTTAAAAACATAAAAAGATAATTTAATCCATAAATTAAAAATAATACCAAAATTATATAATCTACCTCTTTTATTATCAATTTTATTATAATATTTATTTAATTTTTTTTTACAACATAGAAAAAGATCTTTAAATAATTTTTTTTAATTATTAAATATTAGTTTAATTCTTTAAATATATTTTTTTAAATAATCAAACAGTTTATTATAAATATACCAAATATTATATATCCCAAACTATTTCAATTTAGAAAAAATATTTATAAATTTATAAAAAAGTTAAAGAATATTAATTACAAATTATATATACTTAAGTTCTTTTTTAATTAATATATAATAATTCTACATCAGCAAAAAAATTTGTTGACATCCGAGCCATCAGATGGCTCGGATGGCTCAGCGATCTTTTGTGTCTTGGAGCTATTCTGCCAGCTACGAGAGGTCATGGGAGGTTAATAACATCTGGTTTTGTGTATAATCTCTAGTGTCTAATTATATTTTCCTATAGTTCTGCGGTCGCCTTTTGGCGTCTGATTGAATTTTAAGAAAAAAAATTTTATTATAATTATTTATATATCTAAAGTTATATGTTGGAATAAAAAAAAATAAATAAAGATTTTTATCAGATGCTCTCAGTTTTCTCTCATTTTTTCAATAATAAATCTAATTCTTCCTCTTTGCTATTACCTATTGGTATAAAATTCTGAAAAGCTCGAATTTTGGGTGGTTTGTTTAATAGTGTATTAATATGAGATTATATAAGATTCTAGTAGTATGATACTAGTTTCTCCCAGGCCTGATTGATTATGTTAATGTATAAGTTATTGAAGATTACTAAATTCTAGTCAGTTACAAAAATGTTGTAATAGACATTAGAAGTTTTATCATAGTTATCTACAGTCTTAAAACTGATCTCCTGATTATAGATACTTTTTTTTCATAATTTTAACATGATTTAAATACACACGGTAATCCATACTAAAATCCTAGAATTCAGTTTTTTTATAAAATTTGGTTTTTTGATCTTTCTTTTTTTTTACAAATTCCAATATTGATGGATTAGAATTTTTGAAATTGTTAGATATATGAAAAAAGTTTGCAGATATCTATTAACAGATTATAAACATTTATTAATAAAAAGACTAATTATAATTCCTTCCTTTACAAAATATCTTAACAACTTAATATTTAATAAAATTTTAATTTTATTTAATCAAATACTAATATCAAGATAACTCAAACTATATATGTTCAGTATAGTATCCCTAACAGCACTTATTAAATATAAACAAAAGTTTTTAATATAACAATATATTTGACTAACATTAACTTATAATTATAATATTTAGATTATAAAAAAAAAGAATTTATAAATAATTTTAATAAACATTAAATTTAGTTTAGTATCCTTCACCAAATTCTAAGTGTATGTTTTTATCTAGAGGATGTTTGGCCAGATTTTATCACAAAATCACCAAAGAAAAAAGCCGGATTTTTATTTTTTAAAGATTAAATTTTTATATTTAGATAATAAATTTTTATTAGATCTTTTTTTAAATAAAAGAACCTTTATAAAACTAACTAAAAATACTAAAAGGCTTATAAGCTTTAATTAAAGTTTTGTTGACCTTCTTTTTATAACTTTTTTACAATTAAAATCAATAGTTAATTTAATATACTAATATTTTCTCAAATTATTAGCTAATATTAATAATCTAATAAAAATTACTACTTATATTATAAATTTTAGATATAGTGGCTCAAGATTAAATATATTATTTTAATATTGGTTATTATTTTTATGTTTATTATTCTTTGGTTTTATTATGTCAGACAAAGCGCGTCTATAAAAGGACTAAAATATTCTAAAAGAGTATAATATAAGAAAAGAAATAAAGAATAATAGGAAGTTAAAAAGGGGTTTATATTAATTTAATATTATGAAAAAGCTGTATCAGACTCCGAAAGACAGATGTCCACAGCCAATTACTTTGAAGTTTTAATGGGGTATGCTAAGATTGGTATCGGCCTCCCATCGTCATATAACAACCTCCCCACATCCCTATCAGCCTCCCGTGCTCCACACAATGACCTCTGGGGGGTTCAGATTTTTTGCTGATGTAATCCTCATTTCCCAATAACAAAATCTAATTTTTAATAACAAGTATTAAACATATAAAACACATTAACATTAAAAAAATAGAATTCTAGTAAGTTAGTATATCTATAAATAAACCTATTATAAAAACTAGTTTAATAATATCAATTTTTTTTATTAATTATACTTAAACTTCAAAATTAAGCTAGATAGCTTTAAACTATTTAAAATAATTTAAAAATATTATAATTACTTAATAAAATATTTAAATTTAAAAATTTAAAATTGTAATAATCATATTTTTTTTAATTATTTTATATTATAAAAGGTTTAATATTACTCTACAAATAGAAAATTTACCATAATAAATAATTAATAAAACATAAATAATAAATCTTTTAATTTATCTAATTCTTTAATATAAAACAACTCTTTATTAAAGTTAAAAAAAAAACTTTTAATACCACTAATAAAAACATTCACAGCTAATTAAATAATATAAACAACATAAAATAAATGATTTTACTTTTTATCCCAAATAAATAAGAGCTTAATAGCTATATTTGCTAAATTTTTATTAAATTATTAGATTTTATTTTTATTTAGATCATTATTAAAATTTAATTACTCATAATTATCAAAATATTAAGTAAGTTCTTTAGTTATAATTTTGTTATTACCAGTATTATTAATAGTGATAGTATATAACTTATCAGTTAAATTATAATTTTTAATAATATTAGTTATAATTTTGGTAATATAAATACTGGTATACTTTTTAAATAAGTGCTTAAATTTAATTAGTATTTTTTATAAATTTTAAGTGTTATTAATTTAAAAAGTTATTATAGTAATAAAGGCTATTTTATTAAAAAAAGTTCAGATATCTAATAAAAAAGAAACCTTTTAATTTATTAAAATTTTTTTTTTAAAAATATTTATAATATTTTTTAATTAATTTTTAAGTATAATCTTCATTTTTTTAAAAAAAAATAGTTCAATATCCAAAAATAATATATATAAAAAATTATAAAATTTTTAATTATCAAAAAATTAAAAAAAAAAGTTATTATTTATTATTAACTTGAAAAATAATAGTTTATAATTCTGTTTTAAGAATTTAAACTATTTATTTTTTTAATAATTTAAAATTTAAATAAAATTAAATTTATTTTATATATAGAGTAATATTAAATTTTTTATAATAAAAATCTACTTACTATATTGAATTTAATAAAAAAAAAAATAATTGATTTTTAATAATTAATTTTTTTTAATATTTGCTTATAATAACTAGATTTTAAATAGTTTTTTATAAAAGAAGTCCCATTATTTCTAGTATAGGGGTATATAAGTGATATATTATAGATTAAGTAAAGAACATATAATTCTCTTGTCTATATATAAATAACTTCTTTAAAATTTTACTAAATAAAAAAGGTTTTAATAGAATTGAAATTTGGGATTTAATATAACTTATTATTTTTATTAGCTGATTGTTAAGTTTTGATCTAATTGGTTAATTACCACCAATTTTTAATATTATCTTTATTTTTAATAGTGAAAATAATAAATTTACGATTGGGTGTTAGTTGGAGGTTTGTGAATAGGTTAAAGATTATAAATTTAATTTGAAATAATATTATAGATTTTATTTTTTAAAAAATATAATTGTTATAAAAAAAGTGATTATTATTAAAAAAAAAATATTTAATAATGGATTAGATTGTGTTTGTATTGTTATTAGTTTGGTTTAAGTTAATTTAAGTTGGTTTAGGTTAGTCTAGTTTTTTTTATGGTATTTATATATTATTTTATATGTAGAGTAATATAAAGAGTAACAATTTTTTTTATTATAATTTTAAAAAATTAAGAATATAAAAAAAAAATTTGTTTATTTTAATTAAAA
The DNA here is from genome assembly GCA_036971345.1 of Dactylellina drechsleri. Lineage (NCBI taxonomy): Eukaryota > Fungi > Ascomycota > Orbiliomycetes > Orbiliales > Orbiliaceae > Dactylellina > Dactylellina drechsleri. Next base: position 5,399 of record JAJTUB010000196.1, on the reverse strand, counting down.
TCTAAACTATTTTTATGAAAGATATTAAAATATTGATATATTATTTTTTAATATGTAAAAAAGTTAAAATATTAAATTTTAATTTTAAAATATTTAATTTAAATATCTTATATTATTATTTTTATTATTTATAAATTTTTTAGTTTTATTTATTAAATTTATATTATTATCTTTTATATTTTTTTTTTTATATTTTTTTTTAAAATTATTTTATTAATTTGAATATTAGCTTGTTTTTGATTTTTTATCTTTTAAAAATTTTCCTAATATAATTATATCTAAAAATTTATTAAAACTAATTTTAAAAAAATTATTTTTCTTAATTAAATCAAATTTTTTTTTTTAAGCTTACTCAACTAGTAACTAATCCTTTATATTTTAAATAAATTTTTTAATGGAAATAGGGGTATCTTCTTTATTTAAAATAAATAAATTTTTAGGATTATTTTTTTTTTAGATAGTATGAATTTTAGTTATTTTATTCTATAAACTTTTATTTAAATATTTTTTAGTTTATTTATTAAAATCAATTTTTTAACTAATAATATTAGATTTTTGAAAATTAGAGTTTTTTTTTAGTTTTTATTTAGTAACAAATTTTTTTTTTATAAATTTATTTTTAATTTCTAACTCTATTTTATCTTACCTACTTTTTAATTTTTGAAATTTTTTTTGATGGGTGGTATTTGAAGAGGGTATGTTGGATTTTTTTGGTAGTATTTTAAGGTTATAGGTTTTTTATTATGGTTTTAAAAATAAAAGAGGTTTAGTTTTACTTAGAAAATTAAATATATAAAGATAGTAGGTTTATTAATAAATTAAAAGGATTAAAATTTAGTTTAAAATTATATTCTTTTTATAAATCTAGTTTAGGTTTTTTTTTATTTTATTTTATTTAAAAATCTTATATATGCTAACTTGGAATGGTTTTTTTATTATTATAAGTAGATTAATATTATTTGTTTTATGTGCTTATTCTTATACTTTTATTGTAAAAATGTGTTTTTAGTAATATATATCAAAAAATAATGGTTTTTAAATAAGATTATATAAGTTTAGATTAATAAAGGTTGCAGCACAAAATTTTATAATATAGGAATTTATATATAGCAAACAATTAATATTAACAATTTTAAATACAATTTTTTAAATAAAAAAATTAATTATACTAATATATTGTTTATGAAATATTATATTTATAGGATCTAAAACTGCTTAATATTTATATTAATTTAAATTTATAAATATATTATATAAATATAATATAAACTTACTTTTAATATTTTAATTTCTAATTAATTCTAGTTTTGAAAATAATCTACTTAATAATTTATACAAAATCAAAATTTGCAAAACTATTTTATTATTATATATTTCTGAATATTAAAATATCTTAAACTCTAAGATAACTCCAAAAACGAAAATTATTGTTAGATGTAAGGTTATTAAACCTAAACTTGTAGTTATAGTGGAAAACAGAAAAGTGCTTAAAGTGGTGTTTCTTAAAAGGTTATAACAAAATAAGTTTAAAAGTAAGTTTATTATTTTATTGTTATTTTATATGTGGAATAATTACTTATTTTTCTTAATTAAATATAGTAGTTATTTTTTAAGAAATTAAAAAAATATAAAAAAATATTGAATTTTTGATATTTAAGTCAACTTTTGCTTGCTTGGTCTGTGAGATCATATAAAATCAATTATATAATAATAAGGTTTTTAAGTAAAAAAAAAGTGTTTTAGAAGTTATGTAAGAAATTACGGAATATTTCTTTATTAATTATTTTAAATATAAGTATATTTCTTTTAATAAATAAATTTATAATAAATACTAAATCTTTTATATATAATGATAAATAAGTTTGCAATCTATGTGAACAGGCAGATTATAATGTATAAAGATAGTGGACTATATTATTATATTATGTGTGCTTTAGTTCCTTAAGCAGATCACGTTTTACAAAGATGATTTTTGATTTTTTGTGATAATGTGTTTTTTGATTTATTTATGTTTTTGGGTTTACAATTTTTGAAGATGTTAGGAATATGGAGTTTGGTTTTTAGTATTTAGTGTTTAATGCTTTGTTTTTTTTTGTATGTTAATTTAAAAAATAAAATTATATGTATATTAAATTAAAGTTATTCAAACACTCAATGGTTTATTTTTATTAAAAAAATCTATACATTATTTTATATATAAAATAGCGTTGATAATCTTTGTTAAGGTTTGATTTCTTATTAATAAGCGGGGAACCGACGGTTTTTGGGTGGTTTTCGATTTTAATGAAAACCACCTAGCGGTTCCCCATGACCCCTCTCAAACCGACCTAACTTGTCGGTTTCTGGGTTAAAACCGACCTATGTCGAACTCTAGGTGCTGGTTTTTTACCTGGATTTCTAGCTCTTATTCACAAAATTATTTGTGATCTTACCATTCCTGGGAATTCTATCATTTTAATTAAAGTTTACATTCAACATCTACATCATATTTTTATAACTAGCGGGCATACATTTTTTTAATTTACTATATATAAAAAAAATATTTATTAAGTATATTTTTAAACTAAAAATTATAAATTAAAATTCTTTAATTTAAAATAATATAATAATATAATCTTTAATATTTAACTTTTTAATTTATTTAGAATTATGTAATAGTTTATTTATATAACTCTTTCCAAACCATTAATATATATTTATAAAAATATATTATTATAACAAAGAAAACCCGCCCCGAACCAAAAAAAAAGCCAAAATTAAATCAAAAGATAATAAAAATTTATATTAAAATATTTCTTTGATTTGGTAAGGTATCAGCTTTTTTTTTCTTAATAAAAAATCTAGGTTGGGGAGGGGTAAATTGATTCCCCGATTTAAAAAATTTTTCTAGGCTCGTTCCTCGCCATCCCCGGTATATTTTAAACACTGATCTCCTTCTTTAAAAAAACAAGTTTTATATAAAAATATCTTTTATAAAGACTTTATTCTTGTAGAGTGTAGAGATCTATATAGAAGTTATATTTTATATAATCAAGGTTATTTTATAAAATTAATATCTAGTATAAATATATTTTTAGTATAGGTTATCATTTTATATAGAACTTTTATCTATATAAATTATATAAAGTAAAATAATATAAATAAAAAATAATATATAAAAAAGTAGTAATTAAATCAAAATAATAACTTAAAACTTAAACTTCAAAATATTCTTGCGAGAGGATAGTTAATATATATTTAAAATTAGTACAAATATTAATAAAATATATAAATAAAAAAAATAAAATATCTTTTTATTAATACCAGATTTTGTAAACTAATTGTATTGAAAAATTCAGAATTTTGGCTTTTGATTTTTGTGAGTATTGTGTGAGGAATAATTATTTATATATTATTATATCTAATTACAAAAATTATACAATTTATATTAAAAATAGTCGAAGGGGTTATATTATTAATTTTTATAAATCTTTCTTAAATAGTTAGGATAGATTTTGCTAATTCTTTTTTTAATTAAGTAACTAGATCATCAATTAAATAAGCAAAAAAAAGAATTAAAAAATTAAAAAAAAAAACAAATTATAATACAACAAAAAACTATTAAATTTTAAATAAAAATTAATCAAAAAAAAAAAAAACTTTGTTAAGTTAAATAAAAATATTTGGAGGTAATGGTTTATAAAAAAAAATCTTTAAATATTAAAGTGGAAGAGAGTTAAATAGAGGTGGAATAATTTTCTAAAAAAGTTAAAAAATTTAAAAAAAAATTATTAGTATTAATTCTAGATTTTTTTAATTTTGATTATATTAAATTTTTATAATTTTAATTTTGAAATTAGACTCTTCCTTAATTTTCTGCGTTTTTATTTTATAGGTTGTGATATAATTTTTTAATTAAAATAAGTTTAAATAATTTCTAAAAATATATTATCTTCTAAAATTTAAAAGTCATTTTATAATTTATAAAATAATAATCATTTAATAAAGTATTTATTTTCTTTATTAAGTTTATTTAAAATCTTTTCAAATTTATACTCTGTATAGTCTTCAAGTTCTAGTTCTTCATTATTTAAATTTTTTTTTAAACTCTTAGAAACTAATTTTAAAAATAAGATATAAAATAATCAATAAATACATATAGATTTTGGGATTTTAAGTTTAAAGGTATTATTATTAAATTTTTTTATAATCATAAAAGATTTATGTTTTTAATAATCAAACTTTTTATTTTGTCATCTTTTTTATTTAATATATTTAGTAAGTAAGTATACTTTATTTTCTTTTTTTAAAAATAGTACTTCTATTTTTTTTTAATTATAATAATATAATATTTATTTTATTATAAATTGGAAGTCCTTTTAAAAATTTTCATAAAAATTAGTGTTCGAAAAAATAAGCAATATGCCCCGCCAAGAAGTACCTCCAACACAAATTTTGGTGAAAGGTACTTCTTGGCGGGGCATATTGCTTATTTTTTCGAACACTAATAAAAATTCCTTATATTTTTAATATATTTATTTATTTAAAAAACTATTTTTCTAAATATTAAAGATAAAAATATTATTATTAAATTCCATTTTTTAAATATTTCATAAAAAATATATTTTATAATTAAATACTTAAAAGTATTATAAATAAATTTAAAACTAAAAAGTAACTTAACTTAATTGTTTTATATAATATTTAAAAAATTATATAACCACATTTCTATTATCTGAATGATTTATTCGATTACTCCATTTATTTAAGTATATCTTTTACTAGTAATATTAATTTTAATTTTAATCTAATTTCTAATTAAATTTTAAAATTTACTAGAAAATAAAATATCTCTATTATAAATATACTTAACTTATAAACTATATTAACTAAATATTCATTTATTATAAACTTATTCGAATTCTTCTGTAAACTATTTAGAATTTCATAATTCTAGAATTACTACTTTACTAAATTTACAAACAATAACTAGTACTTCGTCATAAATAATATTAGTAAGTAGATCTCAAAATTTTAACATTCTTTATATAAAATTATAAAAAATAATTTAAAAAGGTACTGATAATCAGAGTTTGTATTTGGGCGGTTACGGTGCCCGCCCATATTTTGCGTTGCGGGCACCCGGACCGTATGGGTTGCCAAGAACCGGTTTTTTTTTGCGCCCAAAACCCGCCGGGTCAAAATCAAATGGGCACCCGTTTGCCAAGAAACCGGTGGGTTAAACCGTTGGGCACCGGTTCTGACAAGAATTATCAGATTATGTAATCAAATCACGTGATCACCAAAATTTTTTATTATATAATTTTAATTAAAATTTAATAAAAAAAATTAAAAAAATTAAATTGAATTTTTATTAATTTTTTTTTAATTTAATTTTAACTTTTTTAATTTAATTTTTT
>JAJTUB010000194.1:0-15387 GCA_036971345.1 Dactylellina drechsleri | reverse complement strand
TTTTATTGTTATTTTTATTGTTATTTTTAGTTTTATTTTTAGTTTTATTTTTAGCTCTATCTTTAGCTCTATTTTTTGTAATTTTTTTTTTTTTTTTGGTAATACTATTTTATATTTATTAGTTAAAGTTTTTTTATAATTTGAAATAAGATTCTGGAAGTTTGTTATTTATTTGGTTTTTTATTAGCAGGTTTCCTGTTTGTACTTTTATTAGAATTTTTTTTGCTATTTTTTTTATTTGGTGGTTGAGATGATCTTGCTGTTGCTACTGATTTTTTAATATTTGTTATTAAATTGTTTAAATTTTTTAGATATTTTAGTTTTAGATTTTTATATTTAGGATTGATAGATGTGAAAGTTGACCCAAAGTCGGCAGAATTTTTGGATAAATTAGGGTTTTTGATTTTATTAAAGTTTTTAGTATTAGAATCGGATTCTGGATAATAATTAAAATGTACAAGTGTGTTTGAAAGAACAATTAAAAAATTGGTAATATTTTTAAAAAACTTGTCATTATCTTGAGATTATTCTGGGGTTACGTTTTTAAAATATTTAAAATTAGGTGTATACGAATTAATGATATTAATAGTTAAGTTATAAAAAAAGAAAATCTACCTTATCATCCAATATTTAATTAAGATTATAATTTGTTATTTTATTAAAATTTTAATTTGTTTTAAGTTTTTGATTTTGGAGATGGTTTTTAATAATTTATTATTGCACTTTATTTTAATACTAGAATAAAGATATTAAAAATAATATTTTAGAATTAATAATTTGTTTAATATATTAATAAGTATAAAATTTCTAGAATCTGTTTAAGGCTAGAGAACTTCACAAAAACACTAAATATTAAATAAAAATAAAATAAAATAAAAATAATAACAGTGATGATGATAATAAAAAAAAGAGAAAATAATCAATAATATTATAATTTAATATATATTATTATATAATATATTATTGAGTTTGTTTTGGGGTAATTATTTAAAATCAATAAAAGCTTTTGTTAAATTTTAGTAAGCTTAAATATATTCTTTAAATATTTTTTATTTTTATTTATTTTTATATTTAAATATTCTAGAATTGATTTATATATTGTTGATATATTAAAAATTCTGGATTTATTTGTTATTGAAGACGCATGGAGGTGAGTGTTGGCTTCTGGGAGTACAATCGGAAAACCCTGATCGCCGTGTCGTGCTGTAGGATTAAATTAAATTAAAAAATTTTTTATTATTAAGTGATTTACTTTTTCCTTTTATTAAATATTTTTTTTAATTTACAATTGTTGAGAAAGAGCTTATATTGAACGACTAGTATTTTTTAATTTTTATTATTTCTTAATTTTTTTTTGAATTATTGAATATAATAATACTATTAATATGTCTGCCTTAGGTTTTCCATATTGGTTTTGTTTAAAACTATATTTAAAAATTGGTTGGCGTATGAAAACTGGTTTTATTATCAAAAATTTTAAGTTGTTGTTGAAAGTAATATTTTAGATTCCAATTTTATATTTTGAGATTTAATTAATTTGACTAGAAAATTTATGTGATTCTCTTTTTTTTCCCTTAGACTCGGAATGTTTTTCGGAAGCTTGTATAAATATATATCTAAACATCAGTGTTATAGTTGTGTTTGAAGATTTATTGTTATAATTGATCGAAAACCCATTCTATCCGTTTACAAATTATATGGATTATAAATTGACGAGGTGGTTGATACAGAATAAAGTATTAAAAGTTGGGATTAACAATTTCTTTGATAATGGAGTCTTTCGATATATTCTTTCGATTTGTGTTTATTTTTTGAAAACAAATCAAAAATATGGCCGGAGATTTAAATCTTAATTTTTAAACTTTAATTTATGATTAGGCAATTAAAGATTTAGAATTATAAAAATACTTTTATTATAATCCTATTAATTGTATAAGTTATTTTTTTAGGTAGTTAGTGTATATTAGTAGTTTAATATATGTACTAATTAAAAAATATAATTCAAAAAATGAATGATTATATTCAGAATTGTATACAGATGATTGGTAATGAAAGATATAAGTATGTAATTTTAATTTTTTTATATTTTTGCTTAAAATGTGTTTTTTTGTATATTATATTACATATTAGACACTAACTATTTTTTAGTTAATATTATTAAAAAATTCGATATTAATTCTTATTGTTTATATATTAAATGCTATTTATTTGATTAATTTTTTTGGTGATAAAAAATTATAAACAATTTATTTAATAATCAATAATTTGTTTTTTAGTGTTTATAGTAAGTTATTGTTATTTACTTAGATTTTACTTATATTTATATTAATATTATCAAAAAAAAAAAATCTCAATAACTATTAGAAATTAAAGGTTGATATTGATATTTAAAAAATCTTACTTAAAATATTTTAATTATTAAATAAATAAGAGTCGGAATTAGATATTAAAAATTCTATAAAACTTAGTTTTAATTTAAAATATATTAATAATTTTATTTATTTATAGTTATATAATTGGATCACATATAAAATATATTAATTTATTTAATATTAATATAAGATTTTGTCCTATTTGCGAAATAAATGTTCAAAGTCTTGTATATTCTAAAAATAGTAAATTATAATTATTATTTTTATAATAAATTAAAGTTTTAATTTCTAATAATTTTATTTTAATAAATTTAAAAATTATTAATTAAAAAATTAGATAATAAAAGATTAAATTAAATTTTATTAAACTTTTATTAAATTTTTGAAATTTTATCACATATATTTTCGAAACTAGATTTTTCATATAATTTTTATTTTAGTATTTTGAAAAATGTATTAGATTAAATTAATCGATTTATTTGATAATATAAATAATTTGATAGTTTTGATTAGGCTTGGGTTGGACTCCCAGTGTATTTTAATTTTTTTGGTTTTAAAAAATTATTTTTATAAATTATATAATGGTAAAAAAAAAGAGCTTTGCATGGTTAGTAAAATCATTATTTGTTATTTGGCTGCAGTTTTTCAGAGTTTGCCAAAGGTTGTTGAATGTTAAAAATTTAATTAAATTTTAATTTGTGTTTGATATTTTATTAATTTTTATTTACTTGCACAATATTATAGTTATATTGATGAAATAATCGATTAATAATTGAATTGATATTGGTAAAAATTTTATTAAATCAAATTAATTTTTTTATAATTTTGAAATTCTGGATTTTGTCAAAAGAAAATGTAAGAGTGGTAGTAGGTATTGTTAAATACTAAAAGTCATATACAAGTCAAGAGAATAAACCAATTATAAAAATATCAAAAGTTATAATTTAAAAAAAAAGAAATTAATATTGAATATAAGCTCGAACTAAAAGCTCTTAATCATTTTAATATAATTAAAATATATTAATCTAATTATTATAAAAGTATAATCTATTAATACAAATATCTTGGAAAATAATTAACAAACATTCTAGAACTTTAACATTATTTTCAAATTAAAAAAGATTATCAAAGTTCAAATTATATTGATTATAATATATAAATTATTATAAACTATCAATAGAAAATAATATTTAAAATATGAGAATTAAATTTAACATTTTTTTAAATAAGTTTTAATATTCTAATTAGCTATAAATAGCTTGCCCGAGTCTAATAAAAAAAATATTTTTTAAATTGAAATAAAATTTTTTAAATTTGATAATCAATAATTTTATAATAGATTTTGATAGTTTTTTTAATAAAAATAGTAACAGTAAATTATTAATTATTAAATATTTATAATTAAATAATAATATTTATATATTTTTAAATTCCAAGAATGAGACTTTAATACAAGACGTTAGGAATCTGATACCAAATAATAAATATATTCTCAGAAACCCTTAACAATATCTAAAAAAATAATAATAAATTATAGAGAAAGTTATAACTATTTATTATTTTGATAATTTACATATAAAAATTTAAAAATTTTTAAAATTATATTGTCTAATTATAATTATTAGTATATACCAAATAACTAAAATTTTAATAATTTTAATATTATAAAAATATTTTCTTATTAACTGTTTAATTAATTAGTAGTATTAATTGAAGATTTTTAAAATTTTGATATTATTATAATTTATCAGATTTAATATATTAGACTGTTTTTATTTCATTATAAATTATTATATTAAGATTTTATTTTTTATTAAAAAGAAAGATAATGGGAAGTTTTTAATGAATGCTTACCAGCTTATATAAAGTTGATTTTATATTTTGAGAATTATTACATTAATTAGTTATTTAATATTATTATAATTATTAATTTTAATTTAAAAAATAGTAGATGATAAGTAGATTTTTATAATTTTATAACTATTATTTTTAAAATATCCTTTAATATAATTAATATTTTAAACTGATAAATTATTTTGATAAATAAAGTAATATTTTGTTTATATTTATTTTTATTAAATGATAAGGACTTTTTTTATTAATATTTACATCAGCAAAAAATCTGGTAGTCTGAGAGGATCTTTGGTGGTATTAAGAGGTTGCAGGGGTTGTGTAAAAGACGGCCTCAAACACTCAAAAACTGGTGCCCCATCAAAAGTCATTTTTACTAAATATATCTAAATCAATAGCAAAAAGAATTATCGAGAGTATAAAAGAAGATGTTTAGAGTTTTTGGAATATTTCTGAAAAAGTTTGAAATTTATCAGATTTATATATATATCTATAATTTTAATTATCGATCATCATATTTTTTCTTTCTTTCAAAAAATTTTTTTTGAATAATATTTTTTATCTTAGTTTGGAAGTAGATATTAAGAATCTGCTATAAACTTCCTATAATCTTTTTATTACTTAATTGATTAAATAAGATATATGTTTTTTTAAAAAAAATATTATTTTTATTATAAGTTATTTATTAGACTAATTAATTTTATATTAAGTATATAATTAAATCTAAATAAAAATTTTTTTGTTATAATTTTTTAGAAGACTGTTATAATCTTCTTTAATATTTTTACTATTAACAAATTTTTTTTAATTTTTTTAAATTTTAAAGAAAATGTATTAACTAATTATATTCTAGTTTTTTTTAATTTTTTTAATCTAGTTTTTTATTAGCTTTTTAGTATTTTTAATTTATTTTATTTAATTATATTATTATTATTATTACTACTACTATTACTGTTTTCTCAAAATTTAATTAAATTGTTTTACTAATTGGAGAAGAGTTAGAGCTTTGGGAAATTTAATAAAAAATAATATAAAAATAATATATTTTATTATTATTATATTTTTTTGGATTACTACTTATATATCATTTAGTTATATTTTTAAAATATTAATTAAAATAATTTTTTTATATAAAAAATAGCTATTACTTTTTATTAATTTTAATATAATCTTTTTTTAATTATAAATAAATTAAAATTATCCTACTATTTTCTATAACTATAAAGATGTTTAAATTTATTAAAATTATAATAATCTAATTTATATTTATATTATAAAATTTAATTATATTAGAATTATTTGTTTTTAGACTTTTAGAGTCTTTATACAAATAATTTATATTATCTTAGATAAAAATAAATTTAATAATATTATTTAATAAAATATTTAAATTTTAATATAAATTTTGGAGGAAAATAAAGCTAAAGCTTTTAATAATTTTAAAATAATAATAATAATAAAAAAGGTAACGTACCTCACCTAGAAGCGGGACACACCTAGAAGTGGGACACTTACCCTAAGCGAGAAAACCACACCAAAGAAATCCAGAAACCACACCAAAAATCCATCACCAGACCATCAACCGACCATCAACCTACCATCAACTTCCGTCACGTCCACAACCACAACCATGCGTCATATACCGTAAAAAACGTCGTAAATCATATTACAACCACCGTACCTAACGATATATACAAAAAAACCGATCAGTTTACCAGCGCGGCGCTAGTAAACCACGTGTTGCGTTTAGCGCTATACACGTATACACCGCCTATTTTCAGTAGCGATTTTAAAAACAACCACAAATAGTACACAACCGAAATGCGTACTATATAACAAACTTGATCTTCTGGATTGCATGCCGTTGGATTTATCATTTTACGATTTCTTTTGATGGTTTTATCGTTGATGGAAGTTGATGGTCGATTGACGCGTTTGGTGATGGATTTTTGGTGTGGTTTCTGGATTTCTTTGGTGTGGTTTTCTCGCTTAGGGTAAGTGTCCCACTTCTAGGTGTGTCCCGCTTCTAGGTGAGGTACGTTATTAATAATAAATTTATTAGAAATAATTATAAAAATAAATTAATAAACTTTTAATATTTAATTATAAATTAATAAATACTTACTACTATTAATAGTTTTTTATAATTTTTTTTTGTTTGTTTTTTTTTGGTTTTTTTAATTTTTGGTTTTTTTTGTTTTATTTTTAACCGAAGACTCCTGAAGTCTTTTATAAAACTGTCATTAAAATGTATATGTTTATCTAAAGTAGTATATTCTAAAGTAGTTTTTATATTTTTTTTATATTTTTTGAATATATCCTGAATAATTTTTTTTAAATTGATAAAAATGGATTTTATTGAATTATTGTTAATTAGTTTTAGACTTTTAATATTGATTTAATTGTTTATGAGGATTATATTTTTGGTAATATAAAATAAGTTGATTTTATAATTTTGGAGATGAAATCTTTTTTTTGTTTAATATTAAGATTTTTTTAGTTGGTTTACTTCTATTGGCTATTAATATGGTATAAAATATTATATTTGTGGTTTGAAAGATTTGTAGAGTCTGTTGTTTTATATTTGTTATCTTTTTTTTTGCCTGTACCTGAAAGTCTAGTGCTTTTATCTCCACTGTTTTCATTATCTCTATCATTTTCTCCATCTCTTCTGCCATTATTTAATGCCAGATTTATGAAGTCCGCTGGTTCTACAACTTAGTATATTAATTTTTTAATTTGGGTGGTTATTAAAAAGTTGGTGATGGCTTGCTGGTTATTATTTAAGGTAAGATTTTTAAGTTTGATTTAGTTTATATATATAAGTTAGTGTTCTATAATAGATTTTTAGTATTTTATAGAAATTTATTTCTTAAATTTATTTTAGTAGTTATTTTATCTCTCAACCTGAGATAGGTATAGTTGAAATTATTTGAATTAAAATTGGTAATAATTTTTATATTAGTAACCTTGCTATATCCTCTGCTTAGGTATAAGCTATTAATAGACATTAAAAGTCTCTTATAAGATTCTGATTCTTATTTTCTGATTTTTAAAAGGATTATTCTTTAATTATATTGTTAGTTTTGGAGATTTTTATGGTTTTATTATTTCTTATGATTACTGTACTGATATTGATTTTTTTAATTAAGAGGTTGTTAGCTGATTTTTGGTATTTTATAGTTTACTATTTTAGGATATTTATTAACTTTGTACTTCTTTTTTTTTGGTAATGTAACTCTGCCACCATTATTATTATTGTCATTATTATTGTTATTATTATTATCTTTATTGTTATTTTTACTGCTATTTTTAGTTTTATTTTTAGTTTTATTTTTTGTAATTTTTTTTTTTTTTTTTGTAATAGGTACTATCTCATACTTATTAATTAAAATTTTCTTATAATTTAAAATAAAATTCTAGAAATTTATTACTTACCTAGTTTTTTATTAGTAAGTTTTTTATCTATATTTTTATTAGATTTTTTCCTACCATCTCCTTTATTTGGTGGTTTAGATAATCCTGCTGCTGCTACTAATTTTTTAGTATTTATCATTAGATTGTTTGAGTTTTTTAGATATTCTAGTCTTAGACTTTTATGTCTAAGATTGATAAATATAAAAATTAACCTAATGTTAGTAGAATTTTTAGATAAATCAGGGTTTTTAATTTTATCAAGATTTTCAATATCAGAATTGGATTTTGGATAATCAAAACATATAAATATATTCAAAAAAATAATTAGAGAACTAATAATATCTTTAAAAAACCTATCATTATCTTAAGACTATTCTAAGATTATGTTTTTAAAATATTTAAAATTAGGTGTATATGGATTAGTGATATTGGAAATTAGGTTAAAAAAAGGAAAATTTATCCCATTATCTAATATTTAATTAAGATTATGGTTCGTTATTTTGTTAAAATTTTAATTTATTTTAAATTTTTGATTTTAAAAATAGGTGGTTTTTAATAGTCTACTACTATACTCTATTTTAGTATTGGAGTAAAGATATTAAAAATGGTGTTTTAGAATCGATAACTTATTTAATATATAAATTATTAACAAGCATAAAATTTCTAAAATCTATTTAAAGCTAAAAAAACTTCACAAGAGCGTTAGATATTAAATAAAAATAAAATAAAATAAAAACAATAACAGTGATGATGGTAATAAAAAAAAAAAAAATGATTGATAACATCATGAATTAATATATATTATTATATAGTCTATTATTAAGTTTGCTTTTAAGTAACTATTTAAAATTAATAGAAGTTTCTATCAGACTCTAGTAAACTCAAATATATTCTTTAAATATTTTTTATTTTTATTTATTTTTATATTCAAATATTCTAGAACCAATTTATATATTATTAATATATTAAAAATTCTAGATTTATTTGCTATTTAAAACGTATAAAAATAAATACCGGCCTCTAGGAGTATGATTGGAAGATTTTGGTTGCTGTGCTGTGCTACAGGATTAAATTAAATTAAAAAAAAAATCTATTATCAAGTGATTTACTTTTTCTTTTTATTAAATATCTTTTTAATTTAAAATCGTCGAGAGATACTCTAAGTTTAGAAAAAATCTATATCGGATGTTTGGTATTTTTTAATTTTCATTATTTCTTAATTTTTTCTTAAATTACTGAATATAATAATACTATTAATATATCTGTTTTAGATTTTCCATGTTAATTTTATTTACAACCATATTTAAAAACCAATTAGTGTGATGCATATAAAAACCGGTTTTATTATTAAAAATTTTAAACTGCTTTTGAAAGTAATATTTTAAACTCTGAGCATCTAATCTTATATTTCAAAATTTAATCAATTTAACCAGAAAATTTATGTGATTTTCTTTTTTCCTTAAACTCCAAATATTTTCTGGAAGTTTGTATAGATATATATCCAAACGCCAATATTATAATCGTATTTGAAAATTTATTATTATAATTAATCGAAAACCTATTCTATCCGTTTACATTTATATGGATTATAAATTGGCAGATAAGTCGAGTGGTATGAATGTGGCCACCCCCTAGTTATAACCACCCATTTTTTTTTGTGAAATCTCACTTAACACAAACACACATTTTTTTATTTTTCATTTATATAACTATAGTATCTAGCCAATTAAGCCTATTTTCACTAGCAAATCCATTATTATAATACCCAAAAAACAATATAATAAAATTAATATAGCTGCTATAATAGGCACCATCCAAGATAACAACTCTCTCTATACTGCTACTACTACTTATAAGATATTTTAGACTATTTTTTAAAACTGGCTTACCTCTACACAATATCACATATAAAAGCTAGCAGCAATTTTTTAAAATATAAAATAAAAATTTATAAAATAAATCTTATATTAAGAAACTTTTGGTTATACTTTTATATATATTTAACTACATAATATCATAACTAATATTCTTACAAAACAAAACAACAGCATCCCATTAAATAAATGGTGGATTATTAACTTTATTTACCATTACCCATACATTAAAACCAAGTTTAGCTGTTATACAAATTGGCAATATATCAATTACATCAGCA
The DNA here is from genome assembly GCA_036971345.1 of Dactylellina drechsleri. Classification (NCBI taxonomy): domain Eukaryota; kingdom Fungi; phylum Ascomycota; class Orbiliomycetes; order Orbiliales; family Orbiliaceae; genus Dactylellina; species Dactylellina drechsleri. Next base: position 5,592 of record JAJTUB010000194.1, on the reverse strand, counting down.
AAAAATTGTGTTGACCTCCTGGACCTCCGAGGTCCACGAGGTCCCAGAGGTCTTTGGCTTTCTAAAATTTTTCAGAAATTAAATAAATATATATCCTTAGTAATTATTATAAGACTTTTAATATTTAAAAATTTCCTTTTATTTAAAATTTTATAAATTTTATAAACTATTAGAAATTTTTTGAACTTAATCAGAAACTCTAATTTCAATAAAATTATATTCAAAATCAACTTTTTTAAAAATATCATTTAAATTAGCTTTGAGATTTCATTTGATGTTAATAATCTCTGATTGGACACTCAATAGCTAGGTAAGTATAGATTAAAAAAATTTTTTTATAGGAAAAAATTTCCCAATAATATTAAAATCTATATATAAAAATTAATAAATAACAAAATATATTATTTAAAGTAGATATTTCTAGTTCTCTCCCAAATCCTTAATATTTATTTAATAATTTTATTAATATTATTGCCTTTATATCATCAATCAGCATAATATTTTTGGGAATCAGTTTTTAGATTATACTGGATTTTAAGTATCTTATATAAGCTTTTATTTTGTATTAATAAATACCAATAAGAATATTGGTAGGTTACTAATTAAAATTATTTAAAAAATATTTAAAAATATTTAAATTATTTAGTAGTGTTTATTGTAAGATTTTAAAAGTCTGATTTATTATATATATTAGTATTCTTCACATTTATTTTTGGATTTTTAATACTAAATTGCCAATTTTTCAAACTTACCTAAATATAAACTCTAGTAAAAGCAATAATAGATATATTTAAATTATTAATTAAAATATTATATTTCATACCTAAACCTTTAATAATATTCCAATATTAGTTTATTAAAATTTTATAAATAGTTAGATAAAGGAAAAGAATTTATTATAATAATCTATTAAAAGATTCCTAACATTATAAAAAAATAAAGATTTTATTATATCGTTATTTTTTAAGAAATTTATATACTTTAAGTTAATTAATTTTTTAACATAATTATTTTAGATTTTAATATTAAAATTCTCCAACTTATAAACTTTTATTATTAGATTTGTAGCAAATTCTTGTAAATAGTAGCAACAATTATTAATAAAATATTAAACCTAAACTATAAGATTAAAAGGTAAATATATATGTATTATTTAATTAGTTTACTTATATAATTTATTATTAACATAATAAGTTTATATTTTAGAAGATATTTAATATACTATTAAATATTATTATTATTCAGTTAGATTTTATTTAAAAATTATTATATAAATATATTATTTTTTATTTTATTAAAATTTGATAATTTATTTTTTATTAACATATTTTTGGTATTTTGTTATTGATTTTTTTATAGTTTATAACTAGTATCGGACTCTAAACAACTAATAGCATCCGATAATAGAAATAAAGTTTAACAAATTCTATTTGGAAAAAGATAAAAAAAACAAGAAACATCAAATTCATGTTATTAATATATAAATTATTTCTTTTCAAAAAAGAAGAGGGAGTTAAAGACATTAAGTGTCTAATATAGAACACTGAAGTTAGATATAAAAATAAACAATTTATTCGTTGTTTAATCAGCTTATTGTTAATAGTTGATTTATAATTAATGTCAGTAGTTGATGGATTACGGGCGTGTTTGGGGGGCGTATAACAGACTTTGTAAGGCCTGCAGCTGGAAGATTTAATTGTTGAAATTAGTTAATTAATAAAGCAGGATTGATAATAAAATTACTTATCTATAAATACTCATTTTTGATAATATTATGATTTAAAAGATCATTATCATTTGGATTTTCTAAATTAATAACATCTTATTTACCTGAAAATGTAGTATTGGTGGTAATCAAATACTTAATAATTAAAATCAACTTCTAGATTACCTCTTTTATAATTTAAATTATTTTAACAACTTAATTTCAAATTAATATTAATATTTATTAATTAATTTTCTTTTTATATCCTTTAGTAGATGTTATAAATTTTTAATTATTAAAAAAATCTTATTAATTTTTATTTTATTTAAACTTTTGAGTTGAAATTATTTTGAAAATAGAAAAGTATTAGGTAAAAAAAAGGAAAATAATATTAGACTACTAGAATCTAAAAATAATGGTTTTAATAATTTATTTTAAAATAATTTATTATTAATTATTATTTTTACTCTGGAAAGAAAAAAAAATAAGTTAAAAATATATTATATAAAAAATATTAAAACAAAATAAAATAAAATAATACATAGATATTAGCAATTTTATGCCAAATTATCACTATTATAAAGAATATTATATATTTATAAATTAATATAAATATTAATTAAAAAATCTTTTTTACTTAATAAAAATAAATAAACGTAAGATATTATTTCAAATACTAAAATAATTTATTAATTAAAAATGTCAAAAATATTAAATAATATTTTGAATATGGTTGTTATAAGATTATAAAAATCTACTTATCATCTACCATCTTTCAGATTAAGATTAGTAATCATAATAATATCAAATAACTTTTTAATATAAAAATTTTTAAATTATAAGATAAGTTTAGTATAAATTAATAAATATTTATTAAAAGTTCCCTACTATCCTTTTCTTCTATAAAAGATAAAATCATAATACAATAATTTATAATAAAATAAAAATGGTTTGGTATATTGAATCTGATGGATTATAATAGTATCAGGATTTTGAAAATTTTTAATAAATATTGCTAGTTGATTAAACAGTTGACAAGGAAATGTTTTTATAATTTCAGTGTTGTTGAGATTTTAGGTGTCTAGCACATACCCCTCATCAATTGCTTTAGTATGATGTGGTTTTAAAATTTTTTAAAGTTTTAAATATAAATCTTTAAAATTATAAACTTGAATATCCATAACCTTTTCAACTGTCCATGTTATTTTCTTTAAATATTATCAAAGATTTTTAAAATATATTTATTGGCTGGTATTGGATTTATAGCGTCTTGCATTTACATTTCATTCTCAAATTTTGAAACTATATATAAATATTACCAATCAATTATTAAAGATGTAGTAATTATTAACTTACTATTATTATTATTATTAAGAATATTATTAAAGTTTATTATAAAACTATTAACCATAAAATCTGAAAATTATAACTTATCCTTTTTTAGTTTAAAATACTAGTCTACTATTAAACACTGGCAAACCAGTTATAATTAGTTAAAATACTGGTATTATTTAAAAAATATTTTTAAATTTAATTCTTACATTCCAAATATTATTCTTTTTTAATAATTTACAATAATTTAAATATTATAATTAATATGATTTAAAACTCAATATCTTTCTTTAATTTAAAAGCAATGTTAAAACTTTGAAATATCCATTAACTACTCTCCAAGGTATCCATATTAACAGATTATATTTCCATAATAACTTGGTTAATATATTTTAACTAACGTACCTCACCTAGAAGCCGACCACACTAGTGTTCGAAAAAATAAGCAATATGCCCCGCCAAGAAGTACCCCCAACACAAATTTTGGTGAAAGGTACTTCTTGGCGGGGCATATTGCTTATTTTTTCGAACACTAGACCACACCTAGAAGCCGACCACTTTTTTTAAGCGAGAAAACCACATCAAAAATCAAAGGGGGGACCACATCGAAATTCATCACAAACGCGTCAATCAACCATCAACTTTCATCAACGATAAAACCATCAAAAAAAACCGTAAAATTATAAATCCAACGGCATGCAATTCGGAAGATCAAGTTTATTATATAGTACGCGTTTCGGTGGTGTACTGTTTGTAGTTGCTTTTAAAATCGCTACTGAAAATAGGCGGTATATACGTGTATAGCGCTAAACGCAACACGTGGTTTACTAGCGCCGCGCTGGTAAACTGATCGGTTTTTTTGTATATATCGTTAAGTACGGTGGTTATAATGTGATTTACGGCGTTTTTTACGGTATATAACGCGTGGTTGTGGTTGTGGACGTGACGGAAGTTGATAGTAGGTTGATGGTCGGTTGATGGTTTGGTGATGGATTTTTGGTGTGGTTTCTGGATTTTTTTTGGTGTGGTTTTCTCGCTTAAGAAAAGTGGTCGGCTTCTAGGTGTGGTCGGCTTCTAGGTGAGGTACGTTATATTAAAATTATTTAAAACTTCTAATTCTAATTTATATTAATTTTTTATTTTTTAAATTACTAAATTTGATCTTTTTGATATTTAGGTATTTGTTCAGCCTATATACGACTCTCAGCATCCAATAGAACCTACTACCATCCTATCATCTTCTTTTAACAAAATATGAGATTTTAAAATTATAAAAAAATTGATTTAATTTAATAAAAATTTTGTTAATATCAATTTAACTATTAATTAATTATTTCATCAGTATAACTATAATATTACACAAGTAAATAGAAATTAATAAAATATCAAACACAAATTAAAACCTGGTTAAACTCTTAACACTCAACAGTTTCTAATAAACTCTAAAAAACTGTAACCAAATAACAAATAATAATCCTATTAACTATTTAAAATTCTTTACCTTACCATTATATAATTTACAAAAACAGTTTTTTAAATTTAAAAAAATCAAAATACACTAGAAATCCAACCCAAACTCAGTCAAAACTATCCAATCATTTATAACACCAAACAAATTGATCAACCCAATTTAATACATTTTTTAAAATATTAAAATAAAATCCATATAAAAAATCCAATTTTAGAAATATATTTAATCAGACTCCAACAATCCAACAAAAGTTTAAAAAAGCTTAACCTAATTTTTTAACATCAAGTTCTTTGATCAATAGCTTTTAATATTACTAGATTAAAGTATTTAAAAGTTAAAATTTTATTTTATTATAAAAATAATAATCATAATTTATTACCTTTAATACATATTCTCCAAAAGTCTGAACATCCATTTCACAAATAAGACAAGATTTTGTATTAATATTAAATAAATTAACATGTTCCATATAATCTACAATCCAACTGTATAATCAAAATATATATAAACAGGTAAAACCATCTCCATATTTCAAATTAAGGCCAAATTTTATAAAATCTTTAATATCCAACTCCGGCTCCTATTTATTTAACAATTGAAATATTTTAAATAAGATATTTTAAATATTAATATCAATTTTTAATTTCTAATTATTGTTAAAATCTTTTTTTTTAAATGGTATTAATATAAGCACAAATAATATCCATATAAAGAATAATAATTTATTTCGGATGCTAGCAAATAGGTTCCTAATTATTAAATATATTAACCATAATTTTTTATTATTAAAAAAATTAGTAAAATGGGTGGTATCTGATGTATAGATAAAAGGAATTAATATTAAATTATCTAGTAATATTAATTAAAAGATTGTCAGTATCTATGATGCGACCCAACACGACCCAATATAAAAAAAATATACAAGAACTATTTAAAAAAAATATATACTTAGTATATTTCCTATTACCAATCACTTATATATAATTTTAAATATAAACACTCGTTTTCTGAATTATATTCTTTAATAGATATATATACCAAACTGCTGGTGTACGCTAATTACCTAAAAAAATATTTAATACAA
>JAJTUB010000193.1:0-15658 GCA_036971345.1 Dactylellina drechsleri | reverse complement strand
AAAAAAAAAAAAAAAAAAAAAAAAAAAAAAAAAAAAAAAAAAAAAAAAAAAAAAAAAAAAAAAAAAAAAAAAAGCTAAAACTAATAATAACAATAATAATAATAATAATAATAATAATAATAATAATAATAACAATAATAACAATAATAATAATAACAGTAAAAATAATAAAAAAACTAAAAAAACAAGAAAATATAAGTATTCATATTTAAAAAATTGTAAACAGCCTTCTAATATCTGATATAAATTATTACATCCTAGAAATCAAAATCAGTCTCGATTTATTAGATAAAATTTTAGATAATAATGATAATAATAACAAAGATAATAAAAATATCATCAGCAAAAAAATTTGTTGACATCCAAGCCATCAGATGGCTCAGATGGCTTAGCAATCTTTTATATCCTGGAGCCATCCCGCCAGTTATGAGAGGTTACGGGAAATTAACAATATTTGGTCTTGTGTATGATTTCTGGCGTCTAACCACACCTTCTTATAGTCTTGCGGTTGTTTTCCGGTATTTAATCAAATTTTAAGAAAAAAAAATTTATTATAATTATTTATATATCTAAAGTTATATATTGGAATAAAAGAAAATAAATAAAGATTTTTATTAGATGTTCCTAATCTTTTCTTATTTTTTTAGCAGTGAATTTAATTTCTTTTTTTTGCTATTACCTACTGGTATAAAATTTTGAAGAGTTTAAATTCTGGGTGGTTTGTTTAATAGTGTATTAATATGAGATTGTATGAGATTTTGGTGGTATGATATCAGTTTTTCTTAAGTTTGATTGGTTATGTTAATGTATAAGTTATTGAAAATTGCTAAATTTTAGTTAGCTGTGAAAATGTTGTAATAAATACTGGAAGTCTTACTATAGTTATTTACAATTTTAAAATTGATTTTCTGATTATAGATACTATTTTTTTATGATTTCAACATAATCTAAATATATGTAGTAGTTTATACTAAAATTTTAGGATTTAATTCTTTTATAAGATTTGGTTTTTTGATTTTTTTTCCTTTTTATGAATTTTAATATTAATAGATTAGAATTTTTGAAATTGTTAAATATATGAAGAGAGTTTGTAAATATTTATTAATAAATTGTAGATATTTATTAATAAAAAGATTAACTATAATTCCTTCTTTTGCAAGATATTTTAATAACTTAGTATTTAATAAAATTTTAATTTTGTTTGATTAAATATTAGTATTAAAATGGTTTAGATTATATGTATTTAGTATAATATTTCTAGTAGTGTTTATTAAATATAAATAAAAATTTTTAATATAATAGTATAAATTGGCGTTAATTTATAGTTATAATATTTAGGTTGTAAAAAAAAGAATTTATAAATATTTTTGATAAATATTAAATTTAGTTTGGTATTTTTTACTAGATTTTAAATATATGTTTTTATTTAGGGAACATCCAACTAAATTTTATTGTAAAATTATTAAAAAAAAAAACCAGATTTTTATTTTTTAAAAATTAAATTTTTGTATTTAGATAATAAGTTTTTATTAGATTTTTTTTTAAATAAAAAAATTTTTGCAAGACTGGTTGAAGATACTAAAAAGTTTATAAGTTTTAGTCAAAATTTTGTTAACCTTTTTTTTATAATTTTTTCATAATCAAAATCAGTAATTGATTTAATATACTAATATTTTCTTAAGTTATTAGTTAATACTGGCAGTCTAATAAAAACTACTGCTTATATTATAAATTCTAAATATAATAACTTAAGATTAGATATATCATCTTAGTATTAATTATCGTTTTTATATTTATTATTTTTTGGTTTCATTATGTTAAACAAAGTGCGTCTATAGAAAGATTGAGATATTCTAAAAGAATATAATATAAAAAAAGAAGTAAAAAATAATAGAAAGTTGAAAAGAAGTTTATGTTAATTTAATATTATAAAAAAGCTACATCAGACTCCAAAAAATAAATATCCACAACTAATTACTTTAAAGTTTTGATAAAATATATTAAGATTGGTATCAACCTCCTATTATCATATAACAACCTCCCCACATCCCTGTCAGCCTCCCGTACTCCACATAATAACCTCTAGGGGGTTCAGATTTTTTGCTGATGATAATAAAAATATAAAATAAAATTTATAAAGCATGGTATAACAATATTAATAACTTAATTATATATAAATTAAAAGTTTATTATAAAATATAGAAAAATTATTAGTTAACTTATTTAATTTTTTTTAATTTTTATTTAATTTTATAAAATTATTTTTGATATTGCTTTAAAAGGAAAGTAAAATATTAAAAATCAATCATTAAACTAGATTAATACCTCTTATAAATAAAACAGTTAAAATAAAATAAATAAAAAAAAAAAAAACGGATTTTTAAAAATTATATTCAAACTTCTTTAGTTAGGTATTAGTTAAAATACAGATATAATTGACCAATAACTATAAAACAACAAAAATGAAATAATAAACAACAATAATGATATGGTAAAGATTTTAAATATAACATACTAAATAATCCAAAATATTATTAAAAAATAAAAAGATTTTTTTAAAAAAACATTTGTAAAAACTTATAAAAATAGGATTATTAAAATAAATAAATTAAAAATTATAAATCACAAATATATAAAATTGGAGAACAAACACAAGAAGGCAAAAAAAAAATTAAAAAACAAGATAAAAATAAAGAAAAAATTAGAAACTAATATTAATACAATCAAAAAAAGTATGTATTTATTAAGCTTATTATTAGACTGATAAAAATTAATTTAATCTTTTTACCAATTTTAGCTTTAAAAAATGGGAAATTATTAAAAACAAAATTATTTATTTATTTTTTTTTATTTTATTTTATTAATAATATAACTTTTATTTTTAATAGATTTGATGTTAATTATTTTTTTTATTTTATTCTAAGTTTTTATATATTTATTTTTAAATTCTTAATAACTACTGTAATTATCTAAGTAATCAAAAATACCATTTTAATGTAGGATTCGAATATTAAAATTTAAAGATTATTTGGTATAATTCTTAGTAATATTATCAAATTGCCAAATAACTAATATCTGATTTTTATAAATTTAAAACTTTAAAATTAATTAGAAATAATTTTTAGCAAAATCAAAACTATAAATTTATATTATATTATACATCAAAATTTAGTAACTAATAAAAGTAGTACTAATTCTCTATTATTATTTTAATTTATATATTTAAACTAAATTTTTAATTAAACTTATAAAATCTATTAGCAAATTTCAAAAAATTAAAATAAAAATTTTTTAAAAAATTTTAAATTAAATAAAATTTAAAAAGTATAAAAAATAATATAACAAAAATATGAAAAAAATAATAATAAAAAATTTTAAATATTTAACAAATTAAAAAAAATTTACTTACAAATTTATAAAAACCAATATAAACTAATAAGTAAGTAGAATGTTTTTAAGATTATATAATTAAACTTTATTAAAAATAATCAAGTTTTTTAGAAAAATAAATTAATTAAGTATAAATTTAAAAAATAAAGTATTTATTAAATTCAATACATTTAATTATAAATATAAAAAAACTATTAAAAAAAATATATTTAAAATAAAAATTTACATCAGCAAAAAATCTGGTAGCCTGAGAGGATCTTTGGTGGTGTTAAGAGGTTGCAAAAATCATATAAAAAACAGCCTTAAATGTTTAGAGATTAATACTTTATTAAAAATTATTTTTATTAAATATATCTAAATTAATAATAAAAAGAATTATTGAGAGTATGAAAAAAAATACTCAAAGTTTTTGGAATACCTCTGAAAAAGTTTGAAATTTATTAAATTTATATATGTATATACAATTTTAATTATTGATTATCATATTTCTTCTTTCTTTTAAAAAAATCTCTTCGAATAATATTTTTTATTTTAGTCCAGAGATAGATGCTAAAAATCCACTATAAACTTCCTGCAATCTCTTCATTATTCAATTGATTAAATAAGATATATATTTTTTAAAAAAAAATATTACTTTTATTGTAAGTTATCTATTAAATTAATCAATCTTATATTAAATATATGATTAAATTTAAATAAAAATATTTTTATTATAATTTTTTAAAAGATTGTTATAGTCTTTTCTAATATTCTTATTATTAATAAATTTTTTTTAATCTTTTTAAATTTTTAAAAAAAATATATTAACTAATTATATTTTAGTTTTTTTTAATCTTTTTAATTTAGTTTTTTATTGGTTTTTTAATATTTTTAATTTATTTTATTCAATTTTACTATTATTGTTATTATTATTATTATTACTATCTTTTTAGGATTTAATTAAATTATTTTATTAACTAAAAAAAAGTTAGAGTTTTAAAAAATCTAATAAAAAATAATATAAAAATAATATAATTATATTATTATTATATTTTTTTAAATTACTACTTATATATTATTAAGCTATATTTTTAAAGTATTAGTTAAAATAATTTTTTTATACAAAAAATAATTATTATTTTTTATTAGTTTAATATAGTCTTTTTTTAGTTATAAATAAATTAAAACTATCTTGCTATTTTTTATAGCTATAAAAATATTTAAATCTACTAAAGTTATAATAGTTTAATTTATATTTATATTATAAAATTTAATTATATTAGAACCATCTGTTTTCAGACTTCCAGAGTCTTTATATAAATAATTCATATTATTTTTAATAAAAGTAAATCTAATAATATCATTTAAATAAAATATCTAAATTCTAATACAAATTTTAAAAAAAAATGAAACTAAAGCTTTTAATAATTTTAAAGTAATAATAGTAATAAAAGAAGTATTAATAATAAATTTATTAAAAATAACTATAAAAATAAGTTAATAAATTCTTAGTATCTAATTATAAACTAACAAATATTTATTATTATTAATAGTTTTTTATAATTTCTTCTCATTTATCTTCTTCCTAGTCTTCTCAATTTTTATTTTTTTTTATTTTATTTTTAATTAAAGATTCCTAAAGTCTTTTATAAAACTATTATTAAAATATATATATTTATTTAAAGCAATATATTCCAAAGTAGTTTTTATACTTTTTTTATATTTTTTAAATATATTCTAAATAATTCTTTTTAAATTAATAAAAATGGATTTTATTAGATTATTATCAACTAGCTTCAAACTCCTAATATTAACCCAGTTATTTATAAGAATTATACCTTTAATAATACTAAAATAAATTAATTTTATAATTGTAAAAATAAAACTTTTCTTTTACTTAATATTAAAATCTTTTTAACTAGTTCACTCTTATTAACCATTAATATAATATAAAATATTATATTTATAATTTGAAAGATTTGTAGAGTCTGCTACCCCACATCCATCATCTTTTTTCTTACCTATACCTAAGAATCTAATATTTTTATTTTCATTATTTCTATTATTTCTTCCATTTTTTCTATTATCATCTAATACCAGACTTATAAAATCTACTAATTTTATAATTTAATATATTAGTTTTTAATTTAGATAGTTATTAAAAAGTTAACAACAGTTTACTAATTATCATTTAAAATAAAATTTTTAAATTTAATTTAGTTTATATATATAAATTAGTATTTTATAATAAATTTCTAGTATTTTATAAAAACTTATTTCTTAAATTTATCTTAATGGTTATTTTATTTTTTAATTTAAGATAAGTATAATTAAAATTATTTAAATTAAAATTAATAATAATTTTTATATTAATAATTTTATTATATCTTTTATCTAAATATAAATTGTTAGTAGATATTAAGAGTTTTTTATAAAATTTTGATTTTTACCTTCTAATTCCTAAAAAAATTATTTTTTAATTATATTATTAATTTTAAAGATTTCTACAGCCTTATCATTTTTTATAATTACTATACTAATATTAATTTTTTTAATTAAGAGGTTATTAATTAATTCTTAGTATTTTATAATTTATTATTTTAAAATACTTACTAACTCTATACTTCTTTCTTTTTAGTAATATAATTTTACCACCATCATCATCATCATCATCATCATCATCATCATCACCATCTTTATTACTATTTTTATTACCATTTTTAGTTTTATTTTTAGTTTTATTTTTAATTTTATTTTTCATAACTTTCTTTTTTTTTCTTATAATAAATACTATTTTATATTTATTAATCAAAGTTTTTTTATAATTTAAAATAAGATTTTAAAAGTTTATTATTTATTTAACTTTTTATTAATAAATTTTTTACCTATACCTTTATTAGATTTTTTTTTATTATTTTTTTTATTTAGTAATTTAGATAATTTTGCTATTATTATTGATTTTTTAACATCTATTATCAAACTATCTAAATCCTTTAAATATTCTAGTTTTAGATTTTTATATTTAAAATTAATAAATATAAAAATTAACTTAAAATTAATAAAATCTTTAAATAAATCAAAATTTTTAGTTTTATTAAAGTTTTTAATATCAAAATCAGATTCTAGATAATAACCAAAACATATAAGTATATTTAAAAAAATAATTAGAAAATTAATAATATTTTTAAAAAATTTATCATCATCTTAAGATTATTCTAAAATTGTATTTTTAAAATATTTAAAATTAAGTATATACAAATTAGTAATATTAAAAATTAAACTAAAAAAAAGAAAATCTACCTTATTATCTAATATTTAATTAAAATTATAGTTTATTATGTTATTAAAATTTTAATTTATTTTAAGTTTTTGATTTTGGAGATAAATAGTTTTTAATAGTCTATTACTGTACTCTATTCTAGTACTAAAATAAAAATATTAAAAATAGTATTTTAAAATTGATAACTTATTTAATATATAAATTATTAATAGGTATAAGATTTTTAGAGTTTATTTAAGACTGGAGAATTTTACAAAAACACTAAATATTAAATAAAAATAAAATAAAATAAAAGCAATAATGGTGATAATAGTAATAGAAAAAAGAGAAGATGATTGATAGTATTATAAATTAATATATATTATTATACAGTTTATTATTAAGTTTGTTTTTAAATAATTATTTAAAATTGATGGAAACTTTTATCAAACTTTAATAAATTTAAATATATTTTTTGGATATTTTTTGCCTTTATTTATCTTCATATTCAAATATTCTAGAACTGATTTATATATTATTGACATATTAAAAATTCTAAATCTATTTATTATTCAAGATGTATGGGAATGAGTATCAACCTCTAGGAATATAATTAGAAGACTTTGGTTACTATATTATACTACAAAATTAAACTAAATTAAAAAAAAATTTATTATCAAGTAACCCATTTTTTTTTTTTATTAAACACCTTTTTAATTTAAAATTATTAAAAGATGTTTTAAATTTAGAAAGAGTTTATATCAAATATTTAATATTTTTTAACTTTTATTATTTTTTAAATTTTTTTTAAATTACTAAATATAATAATACTATTAATATATTTGCCTTAGGTTTTCTATGTTGGTTTTATTCAAAACTATATTTAAAAATTAATTAATATAATATATATAAAAATTGGTTCCACCATCAAAAATTTTAAACTATTATTAAAAATAATATTTTAAACTCTAAACATCCAATCTTATATTTTAAAATTTAATTAATTTAACTAGAAAACTTATACGATTCTCCTTCTTCCTCAAATTCTGAATATCCTCCAAAAGCTTATATAGATATATATTTAAACACTAATATTATAGTTATGTTTAAAAATTTATCATCACAATTAATCAAAAACCCATTCTATCCATTTACAAATTATATAAATTATAAATTAGCAAAATAATTAATACAAAATAAAATATCAAAAGCTAGAATTAACAATTTCTTTAATAACAAACTCTCAAAATCTTTTAATATATCCTTCTGATCTACGCATATCCTTTAGAAACAAATCGAAAATATGACTGGAAATTTAAATCTTAATTTTCAAACTTTAATTTATAATTAAGCAATTAAAAATCTAGAATTATAGAAATACTTCTATTATAATCCCATCAATTATATAAGTTATTTTCTTAAGCAGCCAGCATACACCAGCAGTCTAATATATACACCAATTAAAAAATATAATTCGGAAAATAAACAATTATATTCAGAATTGCATACAAATAACTAATAATAAGAGATATAAGTATATAATTTTAATTTTTTTATATTTCTATTTGAAATATATTCTCTTGCACATCACATCACATATCAAACACTAACCATCTTTTAATCAACATTACCAAAAAACTTAATATTAATTCCTATTATTTACACATCAGATGCTATTTATCTAACCAATTTCTCTAATAATAAAAAATCATAGCCAATTTATTTAATAATCAGTAATCTACCTTCCAGTATCCATAATAAGCCATTATTATTCACTTAGATTCTACTTACACTTATACCAATACCACTAAAAAAAAAAGATTTTAATAACCATCAAAAATTAAAGATTAATATTAATATTCAAAAAATCTTACTTAAAATATTCCAACCATTAAACAAATAGGAGTTAAAACCAGACACTAAAAATTTTATAAAATCTGATTTCAATTTGAAATATATTAATGACTTTATTCATTTATATATACCTTAGTTATATAATTGGATTATAAACTATATAAAATACACTAATTTATTCAATATTAATATAAGATCTTATCCTATTTGTGAAATAAACACTTAAAATTTTAAAAAATATACCCTAAAAACAACAAATTATAACTATTATTTTTATAATAAACTAAAATTTCAACTTTTAGTAATTTTGTTTTGATAAATTTAAAAATTATTAATTAAGAAGTTAAATAGTAAAAGATTAAGTTAAATTCTATTAAACTTCTATTAGATCTCTAAAGTTTTATCATATACATTTCCTAAACCAGATCTTTTACATAATTTTTATCTTAGTATTTTGAAAAATATATTAGATTAGATTAATCAATTTATTTAACAACATAAACAACTTAATAGCTTTAACCAAGCTTAAATCAAACTCCCAACATATTCTAATTTCTTTAATTTTAAAAAACTATTTTTATAAATTATATAATAGTAAAAGAAAGAGTTTTATATAATTAATAAAATTATTATTTATTATTTAACTATAATTTTTTAAAGTCTATTAAGAATTGTTAAATATTAAAAATTTAACCAAATTTTAATCTATATTCAATATTTTATTAATTTCCATTTATTTATATAATATCATAGTTATATTAATAAAATAATTGATTAACAATTAAACCAATATTAGCAAAATTTTTACTAAACTAAATTAATTTTTTTATAATTTTAAAATTCTAAATTTTGTTAAAAGAAAATATAAAAATAATAGCAGGCACTGTCAGATGCTGAAAGTCATATATAAGCTGAGAGAATAAGCCAATTATAAAAATATCGAAAATTATAATTAAAAAAAAAAGAAATTAATATTGAATATAAGTTTAAACTAGAAGTTCTTAATTATTTTAATATAGTTAAAATATATTAACTTAGTTATTATAGAAATATAATTTATTAGTATAGATATTTTGGAGGGTGGTTAACAGATACTCCAAAACTTTAATATTATTTTCAAATTAAAAAAGGTTATCGAGGTTTAAATTATATTGATTATAATATATAAATTATTGTAAATTATTAACGGAGAATGATATTTGGAATATAAGAATTAAATTTAATGTTTTTTTTTGATAAGTTTTGATATTTTAATTAGTTATAAATAGCTTGCTGGAGTTTGGTAGAAGATATATATTTTAAATTAAAATAAAATCTTTTGAATTTGATAATTGATAGTTTTATAATAGATTCTGATAATCTTTTTAATAAAAATAATAATAGTAAATTATTAATTATTAAATATTTATAATTAAATAATAATATTTATATATTTTTAGATTTTGAAAATAAGATTTTAATATAAGATATTAGAAATCTAATACTAGATGATAAATATATTTTTAAAGGTTTTTAATAATAGTATGTAAAAAAATAATAATGGATTATAAGGAAAATTATGGCTATTTATTACTTTAATAATTTATATATAAAAATTTAAAAATTTTTAAAATTATACTGTCTAGTTATAATTATTAATAGGTATATATTGAATAGCTGGGATTTTAATAATTTTAATATTATAAAAATATTTTTTTGTTAATTATTTAATTAATTAGTAGTATTAATTAAAGATTTTCAAAATCCTAATGTTGTTATGATTTATCAGATTTAATATATTAGACTATTTTTATTTTATTATAAATTATTATATTAAGATTTTATTTTTTGTTGAAGAAAAGGATAATAAAAAGTTTTTAATAGATGTTCACTAGCTTATATAAAATTAATTTTATATTTTAAAAATTGTTATATTAATTAGTTATTTAATATTATTATGATTATTGATTTTAATTTAAAAAATAATAGATGATAAGTGGATTTTTATAGTCTTATAACTACTATTTTTAAAATATTTTTTAATATAATTAATATTTTAAATTAATAAATTATTTTGATAAATGAGGTAATATTTTGTTTATATTTATTTTTATTAAATAATAAAAACTTTTTTATTAATATTTATATTAATTTATAAATATATAATATTTTTTATAGTAGTAGTAGTTTAATATAAAATTATCAATATTTATATATAATCTTATTTTATTTTATTTTGATTTAAAAAATATATGTGTATTATCTTCTTTTTTTTTTTCAACTTATAGAGAATTTTATTTTTAAATAAATTATTAAAATTACTTCTTTTAAATTTTGGTAATTTAATATTAATTCTTTTTCTTTTACTTAATATTATTTTATTTTAAAATAATTTCTATTTAAAAAATAAAATAAAATAATAATTAATAAAATTTTTTTAACTTTTTAAAACCAGTAGTATTTGTTAGAGTTCGCCATGGGTTGGTTTTAACCCAGAAACCAGCGGGTTGGGTCGGTTTGAGAGGGGTCATGGGGAACCGCTGGGTGGTTTTTCTAAAAATCAAAAACCACCCAAAAACCGACGGTTCCCCGCTTATCGATAAGAACTTATCAGATTATGTAATCAAATCACGTGATCACCAAAATTTTTATTACATAATTTTAATTAAAATTTAATAAAAAAATTTAAAAAAATTAATTAAATTTTTTATTAATTTATTTTTAATTTAATTTAATTTTTTTTAATTTCATTTTTTCGATTTTTTTATGAAAACAATTTAAAATTATATAATAAAATTTTGGTGGTCACGTGATTTAATTTAAAACGGTTTCTTGGCGGTGCGGTTTTACATCGTTTTCATGGTTTTTGGTTTTTCAAAAAAAAAAAAACCAACCCGTGGGTGGTTTCTAAAATCCAGAAACCGACCCAACCCGCCCCATGTCGAACTCTAGTATTTGTTAAGGGGTGAAAGAAGAAAACTAATTAATAAATATAATTTATATTTGTTTAGAATTAAATTAATAAAGTTATCTAATTATTAGAAAATATATTAGAAGAGTTTATATTAACTATTGAGTATCTGGTTTTTACTAATATTACTCCCTTATTAAATTAAAATAATAATATTAATCTTAAAAATGAGATTAATACTAATCTTTTAAATTATAATTTTGTTGAAAGTGAAATAGATAATGCTTTTATTGATCCTATTTTATTAGCTAATTAATTAAAATAATTAAGTTTTTTAATTTTAGAATTTTTAATATTTATTTTTTAACTTTTAAAATATATTTATAGTCTGTTAATTTTTGATCTAGATTATGATTTAATTACTAATAATAAGTAAGTTAAATAATGAATTAAAATCTTATTTCTAATTTTAAGGTTATTTATTAGATACTTGTTATCTATAGCACTTTTTTTTTTCCTTTTAAGAAAAAATGTTTTAAATATTAATATATTTAGTTAAGCTTGATTTAAAATATTTTATTTTTATTCTATATCTTAAAATAAAAATTAAATTTTGTTACTATTATTAAATACTATCAGATTCTTATAATCTGATACTAGCTATAAGCAGTAAAATAATTGATGGAAAAATATAAAGAATATATTAATAAATAAAAAATTAATAAATTTTATATAAATAAAAGATAAAATATTTATTTAATAATTTTCTGGTAAGATTTGGTTAGATAATAATAAAATTTAATAATATACTAAATATTTATTAAAAACTAAGCCAATAACTCTAATAATAAATTAAGTAAATATATTTACCAAAATTATATATTACAATATTTTAATTATAAGGTTAGTTTTATTATTTTATTAATAATTATTACAATTATTTATAAGAATTTGTAAAGAATTTTATATTAAATATGTATAATCTTACTAATCTTAATATCGATATTTATTCTATGTATATTAAAAGGCTAATTAGTTTAGATTACTTAAATTTTTAAAAAAATAAAAATAAAATAAGTTTTTAATTTTTTTTAAATATTAGAAATTTTTTAATAAATTATAATTATAAATCCTCTTCTTTTATTTAGTTATTTGTGAAGTTTTGATTAATCAATATTAGAAATCTTCTAAAAGTATAAAAATGAGGTATAATTTTTTAATTAATTTATTAAATACTTATATTCTTATTTTTAGTATAGTTTATCTTTAAATAAATTTGAAAAATTGGGAAACTAATTAAAAGAATCAACAGATCAGTATTAAAATAATTAGTATATATAGTAAGTTAAATATTTAAAAACTTGTAATATACTTTATTAATTTAGTTAAATATTTTTAATAATTTATTAGAAAATTTTAAATAATAGCTAATAAAAATTCTTATTAATATTTATAAATATGTGATATGATCTTACACCAAACTTCTGAAATCTACCTCTATTATTGAAAATATTTTTCGAAATATTCTTCCTATTAATGATAAAGAAGTAGTTATGCTTAAAAAACTAATGAACTCATAATAGAGATCTAAAAAAAAACTGGGAATATTATATAAAATAATTTTTCTTTATATATCCATCAATTTTTTATATATAATATTTTAATATAAAAAAATTTTTTTAACCAAATATTTTCACCCAAACCATGCAAATTCATACTTAGCTGCTGAGAGTCCAACTGAGGATTACTGTCATCAAAAGATTTTTAAGATTATTTTGATCGATAACATCTAAGAGTTTATATTGAGTTATAATATCATTAAGGTTATCAATTAAATTAATATCACAGATGATTTTTAATAATATAAAATCTTTAAAATTTTTGTGGTGTGGTTGCTCTCAGACACTCAGAGTCTTATGGTAACCACTGAGAATGTGGTGCTCGCTAACCTCGAGAGGCCTCCAGAGGACAAAAGTCCTCTAGATCCTCTGAGTCCTCGGAGGACTGGGAGGACAACACAATTTTTTGCTGATGTATTTAAGAATTAAATAATAGATCACTTGCTTAAGATAATTAAAATAAAGAAATAAAAATTTAGTTAATTAGAAATTTTAAAAAAAAATACTATTTTAAATTTAATATATCTAATTACAAACATAGAAAAACTGATTTAAGAAATTTATTTAATATAAAGAATATTTTAAAAAATAAATAATTAATAATTTATTTAAAATAATTTAAATATAAATATAAATAATAACTTCAAATTATTCAAAATATAATTATACTATTCTAAATATGTTTGAAAAAATACTAAAAAGTAATTTTTAAATATACTAAAATTATTGAAAATTATTTTTATATTATTTTATATTTATTTTTATTAAAATATCTTTTATCTATTATCTTAATTATTATAATTAATTTGTTTAAAATTTTTTAAAATTATAAAAAGGTTTTTTTCAGATATATCAAAACTACTATCATTCGCATTACTTATAAAAATATTTTTAATATGGTGTAAAACCTAACTGCCGTCCTAATATCCTGTCATCGCAACACCCAAAAGCCATTTTATGTCTGTTCTCAATTGTCCCACAACTTTTTTTTTTTGCTGATGTACATTCAAAGTTTATATATAGGGTTTATTCTTTTTTAAATTGTATTTAATATGTTAAAATTTTTTAAACTTAAAAAAAAAATTTTTAATTTAATAATAGATAATGTTAGTAATAATAAAACTCTTAATCAAAATTTAACTAAATAAATTAAAAAGTTTGTTGGAAATAAATAAAATATAGAAATAATATAAATCTTTTATTTAGTATATATTATTCAACTTATTTACAAAGATTTTATGATAAAAATTAAAGTTTTACTTAATAAAAAAATCAATATCTGATATTTATTTATAGATGGAGAATTGTTTAGTATAATAAATATAAATGAAAATTTTTTAAAAATATTTTAAAAAATACTTTTCCTTTTTAATTTTTTTATTAAAATAATCATTTATTAATATTAATATATATTTGTATAAATTCACTCTTTAGCAAAAACTATTATTAGAAATACTTAATATTATAAATAATTTAAAACTTTTTAAACTTAAATTAATTAAAAACCTATTATCCTTATTAAAAATATTCTTATTTACTAGAATTCTTTTACCCAAATATTAATTTATATTATCTACTTTTATTATATCTTCTTATTATAAATAGCTAGTAACCTATAATTTATTAATCTTATTTCTACCTTTAAAAAATAAAAATAAATTAAATAAATAATAACTTTTTTTTAATTATTTTATTAGTATACAGATCTTGTTTTATAGATTTAAAATATAATAATATATTTAATATAAAAAATTTATAATAAATTATTTAATTATTTTAATAATATAAAAGATATTTTTTAAAAAAAAACTAAATTTTGGAAAATTAATATTTTTAATATTTTAAAGCCTATAGTTTAAAAATTAAAAAAAAATTAAAAAAAAATTATAAAAAAATATATTTTTTTATAAACCTATTTTATAATTTAGGTAATTATTTAAATCTAATAATTAAATTTAATAATTATAAAACATAAAATTTTAATTATAAAAGATAGTATTATAATAAGTTTTAGTAATTTTACCTCAAACAGTATGATAGTATAGCTAAATTTAATAATAATAATAAAAAAAATATCCCAGAATTTAATAAATAATATTTATTTTAAAATCATTTTAGTTTTATATAATATAGGAATATTAGTAATAAGTTTATAAAAATAAAGATATACTATAAACAACTTTTAAATTTATTAAAAAAAAATATTTTTAAATTTTAATAATTAAATAAAAATAAGTTTTCTAAATTAGTAAAAATGGTATAAAATATTTTAATAATGTTTTTAACTTTAATTATACCTGAAAGAATTTTTAATATTACTTATGATATTTTAAATTATTATTATAATAAAATGACACCTTTAATTATTATAGAAATTATAATAGCAAAATCTTATTTCAAATAGTTAGAAAAGGAGAAGACTAAAAAAAAAAAAAATTAATTAATAAAAAAAAAAAAAAAAAAAAAATAATTAAAAAAAAATAAAAAAAAAAAAAAAAAAAAAAAAAAAAAAAAAAAAAGAAGAAAAAATATTATAATTAATAAATAATCAAAATTAAACTCAAAAACATTTAATTGTTAAATAGTTTATAACTAAATATAATTATTATTTTCCCTTTTATTAATAACAAATTAAAAATAAAAATTCAATACCACCAAAGAATTTAG
>JAJTUB010000192.1:0-15953 GCA_036971345.1 Dactylellina drechsleri | reverse complement strand
CCTAAATTAGTAAAAATAATACAAAATATTTTAATAATATTTTTAACTTTGGTTACACTTAAAAAAATTTTTAACACTACTTACAATATTTTAAATTATTATTATAATAAAATAACACCTTTAATTATTACAAAAATTATAATAGCAAAATCTTATTTTAAACACAAAAAAGAAAAGACTAAAAAAAAGAAGGAAAAAAAAAAAAAAAAAAAAAAAAAAAATAAAAAAAAAAAAAAAAAAAAAATTAATTTAAAAAAAAAAAAAAAAAAAATAAAAAAAAAAAAGAAAAAAAAAAAAAAAAAATACTACAATTAATAAATAATTAAAATTAGGTTCAAAAATATTTAACTATTGAACAATTTATAATTAAATATGGTTATTATCCTCCCCTTCATTAATAACAGGCTAAAAATAGACATTCAGTACTACCAAAAAATTTAAATGTATTGATGGCTTTAACAAAAATAAAATCAGCTAATTTTGAAATATCAGAAAATCATAAAAAAAAGGTTAAAAAAAAAGGTTAAAAAAAAAGAAATCAAGAATAGAGAGGAATAGAAGAAAAAACAAGAAATTACAAGTAAACAAAAATATATATATATTTAAGCTTACATCTGAATTTATAAATAAAAAAAAGCAAAATATCGGTTTTATTAGAACACTGATAAGAAGAAGTCTAAGGCAGTAGGATAAAAAATTAAATTATTGTGTTTAGTTACTTAGTTTTGTATATAACAGTTAATTGTTTAAATTAAGCTCTATTTACTTATATCATCAAATACTATGTTGTTTGCGAGCGTATTTTAAAACCATTAGTATATGTTTATAATTGAGCCTTAAATTAATTTTAATTTTTTATATTTTTTCCTAACTTAACTTTGATTTAAAGTATTTTTAAAACATTTTCAGTATTGTTTTGAAATTAAAAAACTTGAAAATTTCTTTGAAAAAGCTTTTTACTTACTAAAAAAAATCTAAAAAATCTTACCCCGACCCGAGAAATATTCTGATTGAACAATATTTTAAAAATTTTGAGTATTCGAGAATAGTTATTTTCATTTTTTTTTTTCTTCGGCTAAAGCCGGGGAATTCCCCGTCCTGACTCGATTTTTCCCGCCCCGATTTTAAACGCTATACTCTTTAAATCAAAATAAAATGAAATGAGGTTGTGCACGAATACTGACAATCTTATACCAAACTACTGCCATCATAAAAAATATTATATGTTTATAAATTAATATAAATATTAATAAAAAAGTCCTTATCATTTAATAAAAATAAATATAAACAAAATATTACCTCATTTATCAAAATAATTCATCACTTTAAAATATTAATTATATTAAAAAATATTTTAAGAATAATAGTTATAAGACTGTAAAAGTCTGCTTATCATTTACTATCTTTTAAATCAAAATCAGTAATTATAATAATATTAAATAACTAATTGATATAATAATTTTTAAAATATAAAATTAGTTCTATACAAGTTAAGTCAATGTGTATAAATATGGACCACCCCTAGTTTTGAACAACGCGTTTTCGTAAAAACTCGCCTTCACGCGATCACACACGTGATCTTATTCTTCCTCGTACAACCACAATATTTAGCCAAACAAGCTAGTTTTTCATAAGATAAATTGGAGATGGCTAGCAAATGTATATATAACAAAGTGGATATGGCTGCGATGATAGAAACTCTCAAAAACGGCCAATCATTAAAAACTGCTGCTACCACCTACACGATACTACGTTCTACCTTCTGGAACTGACTTAACAACCATATAATCTGGTTTATGAAGGCCAGCAGTGGCTTTCTAAAATATAAGAAGAAGGTCTTGTAGAATGGATTTTGTGTTAAAAAGCTCTTGGATATGTTTTTATGCATACCTAATTCTGGGTTATTATTACTAAAATTTTTAAAATATAAGGTAACAGCAATCTATTAAATAAATAATAAATTAGTAATTTTTTAAGTTGTTATTTATAAATCAAGACTAAGTTTAATTATTATACCAATTGACAACAAATCAATTGTATAAATTTAATAAATATAAATAAGTTATTTAGTTTATATAAAACTATATCTTAAATTTTTTTAAAACAATAATATGATATAGATAAGGGTAATATAATAGCTAGAATAAATATAAACAATTTTATTATTAAAAACTCCAATTACCAGAAGAATTAGGTCCCTATAAAAACAAATTATTTATATTTTTGAACCTTATTTATTAAATATATGTCTGCTATAGGTGTTATATTTAATTTTTAATAATTTTTAAAGCAAAATTTATTTAAAATTAGTAGTTTTATATAGAAATATTAAAAAATAATTTTAAGTGGTAGATAACCTACTTAGAAAATAATTAGATAAATAATACTATTATATTGAAATAGTTAATAAAAATATTTCTACTAAAAACAGCTACTAGTAATTCCTCAAAAACAAAATTACTAATAATTAATAATTATAATTTATATATAGTTGATAAATTTATGGCTTAGTATTATTTTAATAATATATATATATTATTTTTATTTACTTATACTTTTTATGTTATTTAGTTATTAGATTTAAGATATTTTTTAGTTTTAAAGGTGATATATTAATAGTAATTGGGCGAGTTTGTAAACCTGAATAATGTTATATATGTAAATAAAGCATTATTCCTCTAATTTTATATTAAAACATATATAACTACTTTTATAATAAAGAATATTATTATAAAATAAAAAGCAACTGGACTTTACTTTTATAATTATTATAAATTATTATAAAATTGCTAGGTAGTAGTTTAATAGCTATCTATCCTAATTTTTAAACCAATCTTTAATATACTTATAAAAAGCCAGGATATTAGTTATATATTTAAATCCTTTATACAAAGTCCCTCTACATATATGATATTAAAAAGTGAAATTTGAAAAGTTTAAAACCTCTATATTATTTCTAAATATAAAAAGAGCTTTTAATAATGTTTTAAAAATAAGATTAATCAAAATTATCAGAAAAATAAAATTACTAATATAATTAATTAATTAAATTGATGATTTCATGTTTGATAGAAAAATTAAACTAGCCTTTAACAAACAAATAAAAAATTTAAATAATATGAAAACCGGAATACCTCAAGATTTACTAATATTCCTAATTTTATTTTTATTATATTTAACGCTGTTATTTAATGAATTGAAACTAAAGTATAATAATATCAAAATACTAAACTATATTGATGATATTGTAATAATTGTAACAAATAAAATAACAGAAGTAAATATAATAGATTTATAAAAAATATTATAAATAACTTTTAACTGGGTAAAAAATAATATAATGGTATTTGATAATGTTAAATCTAAATTAATATATTTCTTTTTTAATTTAAAATAAAATAAACAACTTTACAATTTAACCTTACCAAATAATATAACAATAAAATCATCTAAAATAATCAGATGGTTAGGAATTTATTTTGACAGTAATTTAAATTTTAAATTATATGTTAAAAATAAAATAATTATTACAAATTATATATTTAATTATATAAAAAGTATTATAAGTTTGGAAAGAAAATTAAATATAAAAATATTTATACAACTATATAAAAGTTATATATGCTCAATTTCTAATTTCAGAGCTGAAATATAGTGGAAAAATCAAAAAATATTTTTAAAAAATTTTAATTTTTTATAAAATAAAATGTTAAAAAAAAAAAAAGTGTTTTTAAAATAACTTTAATACATTTATTAAAAGTCGAAGTATTGATTTTATCATTAGAAATCAAATTAAATAGTTTGTAAAGAAGATATATAATAAGATTTTTATATTTAAATAAAAATTATTTAATTAAAATAAAGACACCGGATTCTTTTCGACCAAAAGATAATTTTAGAAGAGAAGAAAACAATAATTATTTAAAATAATATGAAAATAAAATAGATAAAAAAAAAAAATATTAAACTTTAATAGATTTAATTTTATTAAGAATTAATTATCTAATAAGTTCATATACTAAAATAGAATTTATGGATCTGGAAACCAACATACTGTGGGTTGAAAGTAATATAAATTATTATATTAGTGAAAAAATAAAAGAAACAGAGGCAAAAAACTATATTGAAAATAAAATTAAATTAAATTTTAAAAATAATTTAATTATTTACACAGATGGTTCTTTATTAATTTTAAAATATCAACAGAGGCAGGTATTTACAGAGAAATTGATAATAAATCAATTTTCAAAAAAAGCCTAAACTTGGAAAATAAAATAAAAGTTTACAATGTAGAGTTAATTGTTTTGAAAAAAAAATTTAATCAAGTATTGAAAATATTTTTAGAAAATAAAAAAATAAATAATATTTATTTATTTTCAGACAACTAAGCAGTTGTTAAAAGAATCAAATCGCTAAGTTTTGGTCCTGGATAACATATTATAAATAAAATATAAAAAATAAGTGGGGAAATAAATGCAAATAATATAAAATATATTTGCAATGGTGCCTAGGACACTGCGAAATATTAGGAAACAAAAAAACTGATAACCTAACAAAATTAAAAACAAAAATATTTAAAAACAGTTTATATAACTTTTATTTATTTATTAAAAAAATAAATAAACAAAAAGAATTAGAAAAATGGAAAGAAATATGAAAACAATATAAAATCAAAAAAGAATATAATAATGAACTGAAACTAAAAAGAAATAAAATATTACAAAATAACAATATCAAATTTATTTTATCAATAATCCAATTAAGGATAGGATATGGTATGTTTAACAGTTATTTATATAAGATTCTTGATTCAAAAATCTTTAATAAATATTATACATGTAGAAAAACAATATAAAATCCAAAACATTTAATAATGGAATGTAAAAATTATATAAAAAAAAGAGAAAGATTAAAAAACAACTTAAAAAAAATACTATTTAATTTTAATATAATATTATACACTAATATTGGATTAAAACAATTAGAAGGATATTTAAAAAAAACAAAAATTCTTACTAGAAATAAAAAAAAATTCAATACAAAAAATATTAATATGAGATGGGGAAGTCTTGAAAAAGATTAAAACAAACTAAATTAATATAATTAACACACATTGAAGTGGAAGAAAAATATTATAAACTATAACAAACATTTTTTTTTAATTGGGGTGAAAAAGAAAGGAAAAGAAAAAGAAATCAAGGAGGATTAAAAATTTAAAAAAAAAAAAAAAAAAAAACTGTCATTTTTGTCATTTTGTCATTTTGTAATTAAAATTTCTTCCACCTGCCATAACCGAAAGGTTGCATGGAGTATGATTAATAATAATATAATAATAATAAGAGCTAGTATAACTTTCACTTATTAAATTTCAAGAATATAAAAAAAAAATATATATGATGTTTAAAATAAAGATAATATTTTAATTAATTTATATTTATAATTATACTAGAAATAATTTAAATAATATGATAAAAATAAGCACACAATAAACTTATTTATCTGATATAGGTAAATATACAAATAACCTAAAAATCAAAATATAATTTAGAATAAGTTTTTATAACTTTCTAGTGTTAATACTAATTTTATACCTAGATTTCTGGTATTTGTTTGTAAAGTTATTTATAATTTTATTATGTTTGGAAATCCTATTGTTTTAATTAAAACTTATATTCAATATTTACATTATATTTTTATAATTAATGAGTATATATTTCTTTAATTTACTATATATAAAAAAAATGTTTATTAAATATACTTTTAGGCTAAAAATTATAAATTAAAGTTTTTTTAATTTAAAATAATATAATAATATAATCTTTGATATTTGATTTTTTAACTTATTTAGAATTATATAATAGCTTATTTATATAATTCTTTCTAAATTATTAATATATATTTATAAAAATATATTATTACAACAGAGAAAACCCATTCTAAACTAGGAAAAAAGCCAAAACCAAATTAAAAAATAATAAAAATTTATATTAGAGTAATTTTCTAACTTAGTAAAATATCAACTATTTTTTTTCTCAATAAAAAACCCAAATCAGGGAAAGATAAATTGATTCCCTGATTCAAAAAATTTTTCTGGGCTCGTTCCTGCCGGTATATTTTAAACACTGTGTAGGAGCACGGGAGGCTGACAAAAATGTGGGAAAATCATTATATGATGATGGGAGGCTGATACCAATCTTAGCATACTCCATCAAAACTGTAAGTGCTTAAGGCTCAGTGCTTATAGCTAGAACATATGTAGGTCTGTAGTATATATATGGTTGATGATCAATTAATCATGATATTAATATATTGTATATCTGTTTATAATTATATTAATAGAACAATATATATTAATTTAATTAATACTGTCACAGTTCGTGAGTGGTATATATACGTAGTGGTGTGAAACTACCAGTTAGTCGGTAGTTTCCGGTGGCTTTTTAGCGTAATGGATATATACACCACTACATATACATATACTCTAATTTATAAAAAACATTTAAACAATTTATTTATAATATATTTATAATTTTTAATATTTATGAACTAGCTGGTTTTATAGTTTAAAATATAATAATTAAAATATATACCTATCCAATTATTATATTATAATATTATAATGTTTTTGCAATATAACTAGATCTAGTATTATTATTATAATAATTATAATCTAAATTAAAAAAAATTAATTATAAAACCTATATCCTAATAATAGTTATTGTAATAGCTTATAGCTCAGTGCTTATAGCTGGAATGCATATAGGTTTTTGTATATATGGTTCATCAGCAAAAAATCGCCTGAGAGGATCTTTGGTGGTGTTGAGAGGTTGTAGGGGTTGTGTAAAAGATGGCTTCAGACACTTAAAAACTGGTATCCCATTAAAAATTATTTTTACTAAATATATTTAAATTGATAGTGAAAAGAATTATCAAAAGTATAAAAAAAGATACTCAAAATCCTCAGAATACTTTTGAAAAAATTCAAAATTTGTTAAATTTATATATATATAACTTTAATTATTGATTATTATATTCCTTCTTTCTTTCCAAAAAAAATTTTTAAACAATATATTTATTTTAGCTTGGAAGTAGATGCTAAGAATCTGTTATAAACTTCCTGCAATTTTTTCATCACTTGATTGATTAAATAAGATATATGTTCTTTAAAAAAATATTATTTTTATTATAAGTTATTTATTAGATTAATTAATTTTATATTAAATATATGATTAAATTTAAATAAAAAAATTTTTATTATAATTTTTTAGAAGATTGTTATAGTTTTTTTTAATATTTTTATTGTTGATAAATTTTTTTTTTATTTTTTCAAATTTCTAAAGAAAATGTATTAACTAATTATATTCTAGTTTTTTTAATTTTTTTAATTTAGTCTCTTACCAGCTTTTTAATATTTTTAATTTATTTTACTTAATTTTATTATTATTACTATTATTGCTACTACTACTTTTTTAAGTGTCAGAGCTTGCCTCTAGAGATTCTTCGTGGTGACTTGTAAGTGTGAAGACAACTAGATTACTATGGATGGTAAATAACTAGATTATCTAGTACTGGTTTTATTGCATCAGCAAAAAAATGTGTTGCCGTCCTGGTCGTCCGACGACGGGATTTCTGGGACGGCAACTTTACGTCCGCCGGCATCCGGACGACACCAGACTCTGCACGTCTGGGACGGGACAGCAAGAAAATAATCCGAAAGAATAACGCTGTTAGTCCTGTCTCAGATGTCAGAAGGCTGATATTGTTTTTGATAACAGAGATAATAATTATTTCAGACATTAGAATATATATCTCGTTTATGATAATTCAAAAATTGAAATGTTAGGGATGATAAAAAGATTTGAAAATCTAGGATGATTCAGGACTCTGAGAATCTGATACCAGCTGCAATGTGTTTATTGAAAATCTTACAGAAAATGTATCAATAGAAAAATCTGTATATATATTCATCGATCTAACTATCTAATTATAATAAAATAAAGAAATATAAAAACTAAAAATTAAATATATAATGGTATTACAGCTTATATCAAATGCAATGTGTCTTACAAAAGATCAAAAAAACTTTTTAGATTTCTTTCCTAACTTATAATATTTGTATTAGTATTTATAAAAAAAAGAATTAATACACTTAAAAACAAAAATCTCAAACTATTAAGGGTCTTTTATATTAGATATTAGAAGATTGTAAAGATTCTTTATTAAATATTAGAAAATTATTTAATATTATTAAAAAAATTATCAATTATATATTGATATACTTTTATTATAATATATTAGTAAAATGCTTTTTATAATATTATTAAAGATGTATAAGAGCTTATTATAGATTTTATTTATTTAATTACTAATTTTATAATTATGAATATTAGATTTTTATTATTTTAAAGTAATAAAAATATGAGTATTAATAAATATAAATATATAATTATTTAAATTATAGATTAACTTCTTAGTTTAATATTTTTAATTAATAGTAGAATTATAATATTATTTAATTAATACATTAGGAAATATAAAAACAGTAAAGATAATATTATTAATCTACAAAGTCTTATATTAACCTTAGGAAATTTAAAAACAAATATTCAAAAACTTACATTATCATAATAAAATTAATTATAATAAAGAAACCAGTTATTTTCAAGAAAAAAAGCTACATATTATTATATTGCTTTGGTGTTTTTTGCCAGTTTATAAATATTTAGTACTAGTTTTTTAATTATAATTAAAAAATGAAATTAATTGCTTTATAATTTACTATTTAATTAGGAAAAAATGAATATATGTGTTATTAAAGGGTTTAAATTTAACATACTATAATATAAAAATAAAACTTAAGGGATTGATATTCCAAGTTTGTTATCAGATTTTTTATATATTCTTAAATCTTTGTAGCATTAGTAAATAATTTTTTATTAATTTATTATAAATTAATTTTATCTACTATTTTATCATATATTAGTTGTTTGATATTAAAAAAATTAGTTATTTTTAGTCTACATCTTTTAATAAATTTACTTCTAGATATATTAAGTTTGTTGGAAGATGGGTAAAAACTACTTTTGTTATTTTGGAGATTAGAAATAGTTAATATTATACAAAGTAACTTTGGTGGGGATGATGATATTACATAGTCTTGGGCGAAAAGAAAACCCCCTGCACATCCGTGCACAAGTACCATCAGGTACCTCCTGAGGTACTACTAATTTAATATTTTTAATATTATTATTAATATATTATTATTAAATTATTTAACATCAATTGTTTATAATATGTATTATTATTATTGCTATTATCGCTATTATTGTTATTATTGTTATCATTGCTATCATTGCTATTATTGCTATTACTACTATGTTACAGCCAAAAGGAACTACAGGTACTAAATAATTTACCATTAGTGAATGTGAATGTGTTTGATACCTCTTTTTTGATGCTGAAATGTTATTACAAGAGATTTAGAGGGCTATGTAGTTTACAAAAGACCAAATTCGAATTACTATTTGTGCTGGTAATACAATTGCAGGTTGTAGCTCTGGCAGGTTACGCCTTATGATGCAAGATTAAGAGACTGAACTGGAAGAGTATGTCATTAGTTCAAAAACTGTATGTTGAATGACCTTTCTGGAGCTGTTAATGATATTGTTTAATGGGATGTTTGGTATATATGTTATTAAAAGCGCATTGTATTGCATGGGATTTTGTTGTTGGATTGTATATCAAAAACCATTATTTTCAGAGAAGAACAGGTTGGCGTTTGAATACAGATACTGGACATTTATATAATGGGTATAAATCCTTTGGACTGATGAAACCTGGGCGATTGGCAGTACTCATATACAATAATATGTTATTAGATGTGTTGGTGAAGAATTCGATCCTACTTGTATTGTTAAAAAACACCAATGTAAAAAAGGATGGATGTTTTGGGGCTCTTTTGTAGGTACTCACAAAGATCCGGGTATCTTTTGGGAGAAGGATTGGGGAAAAATTAATGAACACAGCTATAAAGTTTATATCGTACTTATTATAGATGGCTGGATTTAGGTGTGCTAGTAGACCTTTGGTGAATTACTGGTATTGATGTAGGATGGTGTATTATCATATAGTGCTAAAAGCACGCGTTAGGACTTTCAGGAGTGTAGTGTTAGTGTTATTGAATGGCCTACCTTTTTTTTAGATTTGAACCCTATTGAATCAGTATGGAATTAAATAAAAAACTATATAAAAAATAAATATGGGCATATTGATACACCATTATATTTTAATTTTTGAGTGTATGTGAAAGAGGTATGGGAGGCAGTACTAGAGGATTATATGACTGAGCTGTTATAATCGATGTTAGTGTGTTACAAGGCAGTGATTGCTGCTAGTATGTACACTAAATTTTAGTGGTACCAATGTAGTTAGTGTGGTACTGGAGTATTAGAGCGGTACTTTTGCTGTATCTAACAAGGGATTTTCTTTACCCATAATATGTTGTAAGTTTAAAAACTGTTTTCTAGAAAATTTTCTATATTTGGTAAAAAGCAAAAAAAATATGTTACTTTAATTAAATATTAATAGTTAAAATATCGGCTAATTATATGATTTAGTTTTTAAATTTATTTGCAATAACAAGCTACGTGCATACTTCTAAAATCTAATAACAGGTTCTTAAAATCCAGTAGATGGTAATATTAAAGTATTATTGGCTAATAATTGATTAGGAGTAGGATTATTGATAAAGAGATTAACAAACTTTTTAGATCTACTAAATGATAAAACTAGTACTGGTGGTATAAATTGGTTAACTAAGTTAAAATTAATATCTTCATTTAAGTTATTATTAATATTTTTAAAATCTTTATTATTTTCTAGGTTTTTTATAAAATTTTTAAAAAACTTCAAGAAAGCTATAGTTTGTTATTCCACATTTGATATAGGATTTTCTTGAGTAGGAGGTTTAATAACTTTTTTTTAATTGGTATTGTAACATCTATTATATTAATCGTCTTAATTTACAGTTGGTTAGTAATAAAAATATAGATTTATTTAAGTTTTAAAATTATTTACTTCTTTAGACATAATAAGACTGGTTTTAGATTTTATATATTTTGATAAAATTAGAGTTTTTGATTGTTTTTTTTGTGTTTTTTTTTAGTAAGTATCAGATTTTCTATTTGCTTTACTTATATTTGTGCTAATAAAAATGCATTAGAAGATTTTTGGGGGAATATATTTGAATAAATATAAGAAAATTGTTTGTAAATATATAAAAATAAAGAAAAAGTATTTTGTTAATTAAAGAAATTTAAAAAAAAAGAGGTTGCTTTAAAGATGTAAATATATAATTTTAAAAAAGGGTAATTAATAAATAAAATAAAGGAAGTCTTGAGGAAAACACATCAAGTCTAATTATTAACTAGATTTGGATGAAAATAAAAAATTTATTTATAAAAGTAGTTTAGTTGTATATTTTGGTTTATTTCTATATATTTGTAGATAGTTTTGTAATGTTTAGTAAAAGATGTTATATTATTTTAGATTAATATAATTGTTAATAAACTAGTATTGTTTATCAATTTGTATTAATTAAGTAAAAAATAAAACTTTGTTTTTATGAATAATAGTATAATTTGGCTAAATTCTAGATGACAGGTAAAAGCTATTAAATAATAAATTACTAAAAACTTAAATTAGGCTTTATAATTTCTAAATTTGGCTATTTTTAAATAATTAAAATTTAGTAACTAAGAGTAATTTATAATTTTTTTAAAAATATAAATCAAAGATAATAAAAATATATTTGATATAAAATAGTAGATATTTGAAGAGAGATTTATATTAGCTTTTATAGTTTTAATTTATAAAAATAAAATCATATTAAAGTTAACTTTTATACTACTAGAATAGTTTAGTATAATATATTAAATATATAATATTTTTTAAAAAATTTGTAAAATCTAGAATTAGTATATATAATTGATTATATAGTTAATAATTAAATTTGGATAAGAGAGATTCTAACTCATCTATTACCAGATTCAAAATATTGGTTAAATAACCTCTACAAATTACTTATAACCAATCTTTTTTAATATAAGAAAATAAATAATATTATAAATTTAATAATTTAAATTTTTGAGTAAGACAATCAATAGTCCACTAACCAGGGCTTAATAATAGTTGTAATCCTCTAAAACTATGAATTTCCTTTTGAAGCTTTGAAACATTTATTGAAGAAAGTAAATAAGAGAATAAATTGACAGAGAGGACAGTGATTCATTAGTAGAGTCTTCAAGCAAACATTCTAAAACTAATAACAAGTTCAATAAATCTGATTGTTAAAAAAAAAAAAGACTTTTAGAATTCTAGCGTTATAATTTGAAAATGTAATAACATATTTGATACCAAAGAATCTGAATTAAAAAATTGATATAGTTCAAAAATTGATATCTATCTTTGAAGAATTTATGAAATAATTCTAATATGTCTGTTGACCAGTTTTGTAAATGTTTAAATAGTCATATAAAGTCTGCAAAGTAAATTGGTTAATGAAATTTAACAATATTAAAAATTTCCAATTACTAAAGATTAAAAACATATTCGGAATCAATTTATCACAATTTATTTGCCAAATTTTTTCTATATTAACTTCTTAAATCTACAAATTGCTTCCTAGTATCTGACTTACACTACAAGTATACTAGTTTAAGTTTTTGTTTTTATCCAATATTTTAATATTTTAAAAAAATATTTTTTATAATATAAAATTGTTACCAATAATCTTCTAAATATTTCAGAGTTACTGCTATATGACTTTTATATTACGCAAGCAAATAAAATTCTAAAAATACTTAAATATATATAAGAACTTTATCAAAAATTAGCTACTAAAAGGTTAGTAGTATATTTAGAATAACTGCTAATATAGAAAGAAAAATTTAGTTAGTAGATCTTAACTCTTTACCTTATTATTAGATAATTTGTAAAAAAGTAAGTTTAAATTTGTAAAATTTAAGGAATATCTAGAGTCTAATCTAAGTTATATCAAATATATCTAGTCTTTTATACTCTTTAATAAATAATAATATCTATTTAATAATATATTTAAATATACCAAGATAAAGATTATAAAAAAGATCTAATTTTAGAAAAATATTAGGATAAATACTAGGAAACTAGCAGAAAACTATTAGAATCTTATTAAACCTTTTTTATTTTAAATAATATTTTAATTCTTAATATTTATAATAGTAGGTTATATTATCTTATTATAATTCAGCTTTTATTTTTTTATAATCATAATAATCTTGAAGTAAATCTATTGAAGTGTATATTCCCAGATTCTAAAAATTAATTTTATATACTATACACAACTGACTATTAATATTCAGAAGTTTATAGTATTTAATATAATTTATAATCTAACCAACTAATTATAAATAACATTTTTAAACTAAACTATTAATATAAGTTATGTTAACTTTAAGTTTTATTATATCCTCTGTAGGACTTGTAATGGCTACTAAAAAAAAAAAAATTTTTTAAATAATTTTTTAAATATTACTAGTAATTTAATTTTTTTACTATAAATTTAAATACATTTTTTTTAGCAGAATTGGAAGCAGAACAAGTAATATATAGGTATGGTTTGATGGTTTATTATAAATATAGGAAGGCAAGTTACTAACTATAATATATATTAATTAAATTTTTTTATTACTAAAAAAATTAGTTAAATATAAATTATTTGACGTATAGATTATAAGAATTACCATTTTGCTTTATAGTATCTGTTTTTAGATAAAATTATTATTAGTTAAATTTCTTATATAATATATTGAATTTATATTATTTATTTTTTTTATCATTAGTATATATTTTAAAATAAAAATATTTTTTATATAAATTATATTTTTTATAAGGAGTATATACTAGATTTGATATATATACTAATTATTATAATAAATATATAATACAACTAATAATATTATAATATAAGTATTTAATAGGTGAATAATTTAAAATATTAAAATTATAAATAATTTTTTTAAAATTAAAGCCAAGTTTTTTTTTTATAATATTAATTTGATTTTAAAATATATATATAAATATGTAGGAGCTAATAGAAGCTTCTATAAGTTTTTTTAACTTAAAATATTTATTTATTAATATTTTAGAAACTTTTGTTTTAATAAATTATTTAATAAATTTATATTTATAGTTATTATTAAATAATAATAATTGATTTTTTAGTATAAATACATATTTAAATAAACCTATTACCAAATTCCCTATATTTGGAAATATTTTTATATAAGTTTTATTTATATTAAAACTATCTAATATTTCTATATTATTATTATTAGGATTGGTAAGTTGTTTAGAGTTATTTATAAGGTTTATAATATCTATTATCTTTTTAATTATATTATGAAATAGTTGTAGATAATATGTTTACTTATAAGTTATTTATTATCCATTTTATTTATATTTCTTCTCACAGAATTGATACTTAAAGATTATAATTTAATTTTTTATATTAGAATAGATACTAGAAAATTTAATACATCTATAAGCAGATTTTAAAAGATATAAATAATAAATTAATAAATTACTTAAATTTAAAATAATTTTTTTTTTTTTTCAAAATTAGGCTAATCCTATACTAGTAAAAATATTTTGATTATACTCTATAAATTTAGTGTTTAATATAAGAAGGCTGATTGAATTTCTAAAGTGTAAACTGGTATTATACAATTTCTTTGATAAAGATTTATAATAATAAAATATTTATTGATATATTATAAAAATATTCTTATTTAAAAAAACTTCTGGGAAGTTTTATGAGGTTTGTAGGTAGTTGTTATAGAATAAATTATAAATTTTTATATCTAAGTTTTTAAATTTAAAATAATTTAACTTAACCTACTAACTATTATTATAATTGTATTAAATTTATTATAATGTTGATAATTTGTATTTATATTAATTAAATCTTCTAATTATTATTATGGATTCTCTTTTTAATTTTTTCTTTTTATAAGAATAGTGTATTTCTATTAAAAAACTATATTTTATTTCTAAAAATGAAGAATTGATTGTTGAATTTTAAACATTTAGTTTTAAAGAGTTTTTAGTAGCTTTGTAGAATTTGTTATAAAGTTTTTTTTAAATATTTTGAGTAAGTTTTTGTATATTACTTTAACAGCTTTAAAAATTAGCTATATTATTATTAAATCCTGAATATATTCTTTAGCTAAATAAAACTTTAGGAAGTCTACTTGCAGACAATCTAGAGAATTTCGAAGGTTTAATAGATTTTAATAAAAAGCCTAGTTATCTTGTTGTTGAATAAAATAGTTCAAACTTAAGAAATAGATATTTTGTAAATGTTTTAAGTAAGTATTATATTTTTTATAAATTAAAGAAGATGTAGAAAAGCTGTTGTCGGACTTGAGGGCTGATATATCATATAATATATAAGTTTACTGGATGAATTTAGTTTTAAAAATAATTTTTAATTAATAAATAAGTTAAATTTTTATTAAATTTTTTTTTTAGATATGGAAAGGTTATTAATTATTTGGTATTAAATTAATTGATATTATTACTATTACTACTAATATTAATTTAATTAATAATTTTATAATATAGTAAAGATAATAACTATAATAAATAATTAAATTTTATTAATAAATATTATTAGAACTAGCATCTCTTTTAGTAAGTTTTGATAATAAATTTTTATATATTATATTTAAATTTAACCTAATATTAGTAATTTTTCTATAAATATTATAAAATTATTTTTAAATAACTATTTTATAAAATAATATTAGTAATTAAGTAAAATATAAAATAAAAATATATTTTAAAATTTCCTATTAGATTTGAAACTAATAAATTGTTAAATTCTAATGTATCAGATTTAAATATAACGTTAG
>JAJTUB010000191.1:0-16169 GCA_036971345.1 Dactylellina drechsleri | reverse complement strand
TTTTTACCATTATTTTGGTCATTATTTTTATTATTATCCCGGCTATTATCTCTATTATTATTTTGGCCATCATCCTTCTCTTCCTCTTCTTTTTTTTTTTCTTCCTCTTTCTTTTTTTCTTTTTCTTCTTTTTTTTTTTTGTATTTATCAGAGTTTTTGAATACATTTTTATCATCATTATCTGTATTAGCTAAAACATAACATTTATGTCCTTGAATAATAATTTTATTTATAAGCATTATTTTTTTTTTTTATACTTATTCTAAATGCAAGAAAGCTTTATTAGGTTTGCTTAAATAAATAGTAAAACTGCAAGTTATCTTTATAAATTTATAGTAAAGCTTCATATTCTTGATTATTAATGTTTGGTATTTTTTGAAGAGAGTTATCTCGGTTATAGCTACACATATAACTATTTAATATTTAATTTTAGGTATAATATTAAGTTCGGTTACTTACTTACAAATTGGAAAACAAGAAATTGTTTTGTAATTTTTTAAAAAGCTGCTAAAACTAAAACTTGAATTTTATTAAAATAAATATTACAATCATATATAACTTTATATATTAAACAAACAAATATAATTTAAGGGAATATAAAATTGATATTAGCCTAAACCTGAATAATTTATTATAAAACATTCTCTATTAAAAAAAAGTTAATATACATATAAAATAATATTTATAAACTCTAATTAAATTATATATATAGCTTATGGTTTGCATTTTTATAATATTTTTAATAAATAGTTGTTATTGATTTAACAAGTACCTTTCTAGGAGTTTTCTTTTTACCAACAATCCCAGCTAGAACTTTCCCCCTTTTTTTTTTTTCTAAAGTTAGTTTAGTTAATGCTATAATTTAGTTATATAGCTATTTTAAAATTATATAATAATTAAAAATCTATCAATGATATGAGGAAGATGTTACTATAAAAGTAAAATATAAAATTAATAGGTAGATTAAAATATCAATAAAAGTTTTTAAAAGAGGAAAATTAATAAAAATATAACAAAATTATAAAACAAAAAATATTATAAATTTAAATTAATTTATAAATTATTTAAGTATTAACTGTAACTTACCATTTTATTAGTAATATAAATTATAATATTAAGTTCAAGATATTAGAACTGATAAACTCTAACCAATAATAAAGAGTAAAGTAATCATACCTACAATTAAAAACAAAAATCAATAAATTATTTAAGTTATAAAAAACAGTACAAAAATCATATACACACAAAGAACTAATATTAATATATTGGATTTTTTAAAACCCTAAACTACTTTAAAAACAAGATAGAATTCCCTCTTTTAATACTAATAGAATAATAAATTAAAAACCAAATTATTAATATCAACAAAAATTTTTAAAGTAACAAAAAATATTTTAAAGATACCTAATTCAAAAAATAATTATTAGAATATATAAATTATAATAAGTTTATTATATAGCATTTTATATATTTTATTCTATATTTATATGTTTATTTATTTTATATATCCACTTCTAAAGTATAGTTTAAGTTGCTTATTTAACCCTATATTTACTTATTTCCTACCATCTACACTTTCTTATACTTCATAAATATTAAATAAATTATAATAATTGTTTTAATAAACCATCTAAATTATAATTTTAAGATTAATAGAATTAATAGTAATTAACATTCTTTTAGTTTATTTTACCCTAATAGTAACCTATAATCCTAAACCCTTTATTATAAAATTAGCAGCAACCAATATTCTCCAAAATAATAATAAAAATTCTTATCTAAAGAATAGCAAGTTATTAATATTAAGCAATTCTTAAAAATTAAAATTTTTTAGTTTGCTTTCATCATCACCACTTTAATAAATACTCTATAAATAGAATAATATATTTAATATAAAATTTTCAAATTTTAATATATAAAAATTATATTTTTTAAAATACTAAATTATTTTATTTTCTAAATAAAACAAACATACTTCACATTATAACATATAAAACTAATACTTAATATCAAAAAAATTTCAAAACTAAGCAAACTAACTAAGCAAAAAAGAAATTAAATATTAAATAGAAATTTTAACACAAAAAATCCACAACTAAAACAAAATTAAAAAAACAAAAAAATATTTTACAACAAATAACAATAAAAAAGCAAAAATAATATAAACTTAAAAAAACAAATATTCTCAAAAAATACTTAACACTAAAATCAAAGAAATTAAATATAAATATAAAAAAAAATATCCCAATCTACTACCAAATATATTAAAATGATTTGATATTGAAAAATAATTTAATAATAAGTTTATTATATTTAAATTTATATCTAAAATACCATCACTGTTTACTACTTTCGAATACTTAGAACATAAAAAATTAATAATTATTATAATTTAAAAGTTATACCATGAAATTGATCGGAAGCTTAAAAAAACCTATTGTTAGTTTAAAAAATTTACAAAAAATTATAAAACTATATATAATTTTAAAAAAAATGATTTAGAGGATGTCATTAATTTAAATAACTTAGGAGAAACCTTGTTACCATACACAAAAAAAATAATGAAAGAAATTAAAAAAAAAAAAANCTACTAAACTTAATTTAACTAAACAAAAGCAAAAAACAACACCTAAAAACAATTCATCATCAGCACCTAAAAAAACTAAAAGCAATAAATATAAAAATAGAGATAAAAATGGAAATAACAATAATAAATAAAATAATAACAATTAAAATAAAAATTCAAATGTTGTATCCAAAAATAAATATAATAGTTTAAACAATAAAAATAAGTTTTAGGAAATTAATAAATCTAAAACAAATAATATAAAAAAAGAATAAAAAATAAATTTAAAAAAAGTAGGGAAATCTGAATACACTATAAAATTAAAGTTTAAACAAAAAAAACTAGATGGGATAAATATGATTTTTGATTTTTTCAGAAATATATGACTATCTTGGATTTTTTAATTTTATATTTATTTTTTTAAAAATATTTAAATACAAGTTTTGTTATATGGAATATATTTTTTTTCTTTTTATATTAAAAAAATAAAATGAATGTTATTCTATATGTGGAGTAGGCTAAACTTTTTTTATATGAATTATTTAATTTAATTTAATTTTTCTTATTATTAAGGTATAGTTTGGTTTGTTTAGGTGTTGGAAGGAATTTAATTTTGCTAAAATTTGCATTTATATCTAAATTTTAACAAGTTCATTTTTGTTTACAAATATTTATTATTATTATAGGTTTTAAAGTACTAGATATTTTCTACTAATTGTTATTTATTATTATAAAATTAATATTTACTACTTAGAGTTAGTTTAATCTGCAAATATATTATTAATAAACCAGAATTGTATTATTAGAGAGGTTATAGATTAAAAACTTTTTGATAACAAAATTGTTTACTTTTTTATTAAGGTATTAGATTTTGCTAATTATAATAATATTTTTATAAACTAAGTCTCATATTTCTTTATCAGTAATATTGTAATAATTAATTATATAAAAACTAAAATCTAAAAGGTATATAATATAATAAAATTTGAATTTATTATTGAAATTTTTACTGTTTATAGGAACTTTTAAGGTAATTCATTAAATATAAATTATTTTTTTAAATTTTATTAAATTAATATATCCCAATTTAAAATGCACTAAGCTTAGTAAGTATATATTAAAATATTTTAAGATTAAATAAAAAATTTATAATAAAATATTATTATATATATTATATTTAGGTTTAAATTAAACTTAGATAGCTTCTAAAGATAAATATATTAATATATTATTAATTTTTAGTTTGAGATGAAAGGTAGAGGAAGTTAGTGTGTTAGTATTATATACCTTGATTAAAATTTATTAATATTATTTTAAGACCTCTTTTTAATTTACTAAATAGTGAAAACTTAAAATATTAAATAAATTTTAATATTTATTTATAAATAATAAAAGGGGTTGTTATTAATTAATTATATAATTTAAATTTGTTAATATAAGATTATTGTAATTAAATTTATATATTTTAATTTAAATATAAACTATTTTTATTTATTATTTATTTATAATTATTATAGCCAGTTATTACAAACTTTAGATTTTTTTGATATGTAATTTTTTAATTTATTTATAGTTTTTTTTTAAAATTTTAATATTACTAATACTGATAATGATTAGGTTGTAATATATTTATATAAAATTAAAAGTTTATTTTATGAATGGTGGAGAAGTATTCAATGGTATAAAAATTAGCTAAAATTTTAATAAAGGGGTAATCTAGTTAAAATATTTCAATGGGGTACTATTAAATATACTATAGTTTGGTAAGATTTTTAAGAAGTTACTGATGTAGAGTCTGGGATATCTTAATTATAGTGTTTTATATATTTTATAATTATTATATATTTTTTTATTAATTTAAGTAGAATTTCTATTATGAATTATTATATAATTACCAAAAAATGTAAAAATATTAAAAAGAAAAGGTTAAAATATTTTAAAATTCTAGATTAGGAAAAAAAAGCTTTTGTAAGTATTATTTTATAAGTGGATATAAATAGTTTTGAAAAATTAGTTTTACAATTTAATCTAATTTCTTTAATTTCCTAGGATTTTCAAAATATATTTTATATAAAAGAGGTTTTTTGAGAGTAGTATATAACAATACTTTTTATTATTAATACTTTTTTCAGATTTTAAGATAATTATAAAATATAATATTTATTTAAAATACTAATGCTAAATATAATAATTCTATTATTAAGAATTATTAAGAATTGTTTGAATGCTAAGCTTAAAAAATTGGAAATAGATTTTATTAAATCACTATTACCTCAATAAATGGTATTATTAATATTAGATACATAAATTTTATTTAATAAGTATTCTTTTCTTGTTATTATTGTTTATTAAATATTAGATGATTAGAAAATTAAGTTGTTTTTGATTGGATTTGAATATTTAACCACAAAGCATACTAAAAAGTATATTGCAAAAATAATAATATAAGTACTTAATAAATTCAAATTCTTAGAGTATTTATTTGCTGTTACTATAAATAATATGATAAACAATTATTTAATAATAACAAATATTAGCAAATTTTTATCAACAAAGTTAAAAAACAATTTTGATAAGATACTAACAAATATAAATAAACTTATTAATAAAAAACTAAAAACTTAGATATAAGAGACAATTTAAATTTTGACTTGGAATATAAGGATTA
Source organism: Dactylellina drechsleri (assembly GCA_036971345.1). Taxonomy (NCBI): domain Eukaryota; kingdom Fungi; phylum Ascomycota; class Orbiliomycetes; order Orbiliales; family Orbiliaceae; genus Dactylellina; species Dactylellina drechsleri. Next base: position 10,935 of record JAJTUB010000191.1, on the reverse strand, counting down.
CTTATAATTAGAATAATTTACAACTATATATCCCATATTTTGTGTACATAATTTAGCTTATTATCAATATATTCATTTTTAAAATCAATAGTACAGTTGTAGACTATTATTATTTTAATCCCCCTAGTATTACAAAAATTACTAGCTTTAAACAAATAATATTTTTATTTAAGCAAACTTTTATTATAATAATTAAATTTATTAAATCACTTCACATATAGAGTAATTTTAATATTGATTAAAAAATTTATTAAATCTGTATTCTTATCAAATCTATTATGGATTTGATATCTAAATTCAAAACATTTAAAAATATTCAAGAGCAATTGGAATTTAGAAATAATATTTTATTTTATAAAAAAAAATATTTACATTCTATTAGTTTAATATTAAATATTAAAACCTAATAAAACTTTATTATTCAGATACTTCTCCAATTTATAAAATTAAAAAAAGTAATTAAATTATAAATTAAACTAAATAGTAATATAAATTATTAAAAAATATATTTTACTATTAATAAATAGTTGTAAATTAAAGAGGTTATTTATATTTTATAACCCTTTTATAAGTTTATTCTTTTAATATTTATAATTTTGTAGTTTAGCATTTATATAATTTAAAATATTTTTAATAATCTTTTCAATCATATTAAGAGCTGTATAGAAAAATATAAAAAATTGATTACTTTTTAAAAAAAGAATTTATATTTGGTATTAAAAAATGGTCTAACTAAACTTACACAATATTATTTGAAAATCAAGAATAATAAAAATATATTCTATAACCTAAAATCTATTTTATCACCATAAATTAAATTAAGAATTTATATTTTAAAAAAATAAAATAATAAGTTATATATAAAATATAAAACTAAATTTCTTAACTTTTATTAAAATAATTATTTAAAAAAAAAAAAATAGCTTTAAAGTCCTACTAAATACTAAATTTTTTTATAAAATAATTAAATTTCTTAATTCTTAATAAAAAATTATTTTTAAGTTTATAATATACTTTTAAATAGAAAGATATAGATAGTATTATAGTAAATAATTAATTTAATAAAATTGAAAGGTAGATTTATTCTAAAATTATAAATAAAGTTTTATTAACTTAATAAAAAAAAAATTGTGGTATGTATCCTATACTAGTAAAAAGAGCCAAAGATGTTTTTATTATACTAATTATATTAGTAAATATAAAAAAAAATTTTAATATTACTAAAAATATTATTAGTTTTCATAAAAATAAATTAATACTATTAATAATAAAAAATATGATAATCTATATGTAGAATAATAATAAATAAATATTCTATAACTAATTATTTATAATATTTTATAAAATAACTATAGTTTATAAAGTTTACTTATAAAAATTATAATAAAATAAAATTTCAATATTAAAAAATAAAAATAAGATAAAAAGAATTTATAGAAATTATGACAAGTATTTTAATAACATACATTATATTAAATAAAATAAACAGAAAAATGGATAAAGGATTTTAACAAGCTATAAAATTTAATTATTAATATTAACACTAATAACATTAATATTTATTAAGAAGTAATACTACTCTAATTTATATAGTCTTATAAAATAAAAAAATATAAACCTATATAATATAAAATAATATAAAAGTTTAAATTATATTACATTATTTTATATGTAAAAGCTTTTACTATTATTTTAATTAGTGCTATATTATTGTATTAATACATCTGTGTAAATGAACATTTATAAAAAATTTGTTTATTTGGTTAACCTAACCATTTGGGTACTAAAATAAATACCCAAAACTAAAAAAAAACCAGTAAGTTATAGGCATCAGAACTGGGGTAAATGGTTGCTTGGCAGTGTAAAAAAAAAACTGTTTGGACACCCACAACACAGTTTTTAGGCGGTGCCCATGGGCGAACCGGACCGGATATAAACTCTATTTTTTATATAAGTTTTTTAATTTTGTTTTTTTAGTATATACTTTTTTAATTAATTTTATATTATTAAAATTAGCATTTTTAGCTTCTTCTAAATTTATTATTAAATATATAGAGTTTAAAAAGAAATAATAAAATCTTTTATAAGCTTTTATAATTTTTTTTTCTAATTTACAGATTTTTATAATCCACTTTATGCAAAAAAATTGTTTATAATAAAAATACTTGTTTACTAAAAAAATGTTAATTGTATTATATAAGTCTATTTTTAAATATAAAAAAACTACTTACTTTTTTTAAATTTATTAAATTTATTTTTGTTTTGTGATTTTTTTTCTTTTATTTTTTGTGATATTGGCTTTTTAATACCTAATGTTAAATTTTTAATATTTTTATTTTTTTTTATTTTTTTATTTTTAAAATTTTTAATTTTATTTGTTTTTGATACTGGTTTTTTAATATTTAATACTAGATTATTGATAGTTCTTTTAAATTCTAAATTATTTAACATAGGAATGTTTGTATTATTTAAAGAAAATAAAATTTTTTTGGGGTTTTTAAATTTTAAATTTTTTTTTAAAGTTTTTTAGTTTTTAAAAGATATTATAAATTAGTTTATAGCTTTTTTATGTTTTTTTTTAAAATAATATATACTTTATATTATACTTAAATCCTATACATCAGAATTTGATGATTTATTGGTTTTAAATTTAATAAAAAATTTTGAAATATGTTTTTGTTTTGTATTTTATTTAATTATTAATATTATTTTATAAAATAATTATTTAAAAACAACTTCATAATGTTTATAAAAAAATTATTAATGTTAAATTAAATTTAGATATAGTATATAAAAATTTGTTATTGAATTTGCTAGGAAAAATACTGGCTTTAATAATATTTATTAATAAAATTTAACCATTTATTATAATTATTATCTTTATTATATTATAGAATTATTGATTAAATTGGTATTAGTAGTAATAGTAATAATATTAATTAATTTAATATTAAATAATTAATAGCTTCTCTATGTTTAAAGAAAAATTTAATGAAAGTTTAGTTTATTTATTAATTAAAAATTATTTTTAAAACTAAATTTATTTAGTAAATTTATATATTATATGATATATTAATTTTTAAGTTTGATAATAACTTTTTTATGTTTTTTTTAATTTATAAAGAATATAATATTTATTTAAAATATTTATAAAATATCTATTTTTCAAATTTAAATTATTTTGTTTAATAGTAAGATGATTAGATTTTTTGTTGAAATTTATTAAATTTTTGAAGTTTTTTAAATTATTTGTGAGTAAATTTTTTGGAGTTTTATTTAACTAAAAGATATATTTAAAATTTAATAATAATATAATTAATTCTTAAGGTTGTTAAGGTAATATATAACAATTTATTTAAGGTATTTAAAAAAGATTTTATAATAAATTTTATAAAATTATTAAAAACTTTTTGAAACTAAATATTTAAAATTTAACAATCAGTTTTTTATTTTTAAAAATAGGATATAATTTTTTAACAGAAACATACTATTCTTATAAAAAAAAGAAATTAAAAAAAAAATCCATAATAATAATTAGAAAATTTAATTAATATAGATATAGGTTATTAATATTATAATGGATTTGATATAATTATAGTAATAGTTAGTAAATTAAATTAAATTATTTTAGATTTAAAAATTTAAATATATTATATAGAAATTTATGGTTTGCTCAAGAATAATTGTTTATAGATTTTATAAAACTTTCTAAAAGTTCTTTTAAATAAAAATATTTTTGTAATATATTGATAAGTATTTTGTTATTATAAATTTTTATTAAAAAAATTGTATAATATTAGTTTGTATTTTAGGAATTTAGTTAATTTTCCCATATTAAATACTAAATTTATAGAATATAATTAAAACATTTTTGTTAGTATAGGGTTAACTTAATTTTAAAAAAAAAAAATCGTTTTAAATTTAAATAATTTATTAATTTATTATTCATATTTTTTAAAGTTTGTTTATAAACATGTTAAAGCCTTCTAGTATTTATTTTAATATAAAAAATCAAATTATAATTTTTAAATATTAGTTTTGTGAAAAAAAATATAAGTAAAATAAATAATAAGTAATTTATAAATAAATATATTATTTGTAATTATTTTATAATATAATTAAAAAAATAATAAATGTTATAAATTTTATAAATAATTTTAAATAATTTACCAATTTTAGTAATAACAATATGGAAATGTTAGATAATTTTAATATAAACAAAATTTATATAAAAGTATTTTTAGACGTAGAAAATCTAGTAATAGGTTTATTTGAATATATATTTATATTAAAAAATCAATTATTATTATTTAATGGTAATTATAAATATAAATTTGTTAAGTAATTTATTAAAACAAAAGTTTTTAAAAAATTAATAGATAAATATTTTAAATTAAAAAAACTTATAAAAGTTTTTATTAATTTTTATATATCTGTATATATATTTTAAAATTAAATTAATATTATAGAAAAAAAACTTAGCTTTAATTTCAAAAAAACTGTTTATAATTTTAATATTTTAAATTATTTATCTATTAAATATTTATATTGTAATATTATTAATTGTATTATATATTTATTATAATAGTTAGTATATATATCAAATTTAGTATATATTTTTTGTAAAAAATATAATTTATATAAAAAATGTTTTTATTCTAAAATATATACTACTAACTGATAATAAGAAGAATAAGTAATATAAATTTAGTATATTATATAAGAAATTTAATTAATAATAATTTTATTTAAAAATGGAAGTTATAAAATGGAATGGTAATTTCTATAATTTGTATATTAGATAATTTATATTTAATTAATTTTTTTGATGATAAAAAAATTTAGCTAATATATATTATAATTAGTAATTTGTTTTTTTATATTTGTAATAAGTTATTAAATTATGTTTATATATTATTTACTTTGCTTTTAATTTTATTAAAAAAAATATATTTAAATTTATAGCAAAAAGATCAAATTACTAATAATATTTAAAAAATTATTTAAAAAAAATTTTTTTTTTTAACAACTGCTACAAGTTTTACAAAAGACATAATAGAATTTGGAGTTAATATAATTTATACTAATAATTTAATTCAAAAATATTATTTACAATTAGTTAATTAAATTGCAAATTATATTAAATATTATAAATTTCTAAATATTAATAGTTGGTTATATATAGTATATAAAATTGATTTTTAGAATTTGGGAATGTATACTTTAATAAATTTATTTTAAAATTATTATAATTATAAAAAAATAAAAACTAAATTATATCAAAATAATATAATTTATTATAGATGTTAGGAATTAAAATATTATCTAAAGCAAAAAAAATTTAATGAGACTTTAATAGCTTTTTATTAGTTTTTTAATATTTATCTTAATATTCTTTTGAAATTAGATCTTTTTTATAATCTTTATTTTAATACACTCAAATATATTATTAAATAAATATTGTTATTTATTAAAGAGTATAAAAAATTAGATGTATTTGATATAGCTTAGATCAAATTTTAGATGTTTTTTAGGTTCTACAAATTTAAATTTACTTTTTTATAAATTATTTAATAATAAAATAAAGAGTTAATTTTTAATAATTGGAAATTTTTAATATTATTAAATTTTATTAATTAACTTATTTTACAAATTTTATATGATTGTTTAGGTATTTATAAGGCTAATTAATAAATATACTAAAATTATTTTATAAATTTTTTAAAAATAAATATTAATTTTTGAATTGTATTAATTTCTTAACTTAGATTTTTTGGTATTAAATATATTATTATATTTTTGAATTACAATATTTAAATTCTAAAAATTTTTTTTTTTTTTAATAATCAAATTTATTAAACTTGTTATTAATTTTAAAATGTTTGTTTAAAAATTTTATTAATGAATTATTATTTTCTTAATTTGTTAATTTATTCTTTTATTTACTTCTTTTAATAGATGTCCTAAAGCCTTAAAAGGAAATTCATAGTTTTAAAAAATTATGATTATTATTAAGTTTTATAAATTTAATGAATAAATTATTAATTATCTTGCTCAAAAATTTAAATTACCAGATCTATAATATTATTTATTTTTTTATATTAAAAAAGATTGGTTATAAATAATCTATAAAAATTATTTAATTAATGTTTTAAATTTAATAATAAACAAATTAAAATTCTTTTTATTCAAATTTAATTATTAATTATATAATTAATTATATATACTAATTTTAGATTTTATAAATTTTTTAAACAATGTTATATATCTAATATATTATATTAAATTATTTTAGTAATATAAAAATTAACTTTAGTATAATTTTATTTTTATAAATTAAAATTATAGAAGCTAATATAGGTTTCTTTTTAGATATTTATTATTTTATATTGAATGTATTTTTATTGTTTTTGATTTATATTTTTAAAAAAATTATGAATTGTTTTTAGTTATTAAATTTTGATTATTTGAAAATAGCCAAATTTAAAAACTATAAAGCCTAATTTAAATTTTTAATAATTTGTTGTTTGACAATTTTTATTTGTTATTTGGAATTTGACTAAATTATATTATTATTTATAAAAATAAAATTTTATTTCTTGTTTAATTAGTATAAATTGATAAATAATATTGGTTTATTAATAGTTATATTGATTTAGGATAATATAATATTTTCTATTAAGCATTATAAAGTTATTTACAAATGTATAAAGATAGGTTAAAACGTACAACTAAGCTACTTTTGTAAATAAATTTTTTATTTTTATTTAAATTTAGTTAATAATTAAATTTGATATATCTTTTTTAAAACTTTTTTTATTTTATTTTTTAATTATTCTTTTTTAAAATTATATATTTATATTTTTAAAGTAATTTTTTTTATAGGTTTTTTCAACTAATAAAATATTTCTTTTTTGTTTTTATATATTTATAAATAGTTTTTTTGTGTTTGTTTAAATATATTTTTTTAAAAATCTTTTAATATATTTTTATTAGTATAAATATAAATAAAGTAAATAGAAAACTTAATACTTACTAAGAAAAAGGTATAAAAAAAATAATTAAAAATTCCAATTTTATTAAAGTGTATAAGATTTAAAACCAGCTTTGTTATATCTAAAAAAATAAATAATTTTAAAATTTAGATAAATTTATATTTTTATTACTAATTGATTGTAGGTTAAGACAATTAATATAGTAAATATTATAATACTAATTAAAAAAAAAATTATTAAATTTTTTATTTAAAAAAATCTTATATTAGATGTGGGATAATGGGCTATAACTTTTTTAAAAATTTTTAAAAATTTTATAGAAAACCTAGAAAACAATAAAAATTTTAAAAATATTAATAATAATTTAAATAAAAATATTAATTTTAATTTAGTTAACTAATTTATATTATTAATATTAATTTTATTATTTAATAGATTTAAAGAGTTTGTTAATCTTTTCATTAGTAATTTTATTCCTAACTAATTATTAGTTAATAATATTTTAATATTATTATTTATTAGATTTTAAAAATTTGTTATTAGATTTTAAAAGTATGCATATAGTTTATTATTATAAATAAATTTAAAAGTTAAATTATATAATCAACTAATACCTCAACTATTAATATTTAATTAAGGTAACATATTTTCTTTGTTTTTTATCAAATATAAAAAATTTTCTAGAGAATAATTTTTAAACTTAATATTATTATCCTTATTAAGATTATTTTATACAATATCAACTATTTTTAATTTTTAAAATAATAGAAATAGCTTTTACCCATCTTCTAATAAACTTAACATATTTAGAAATAAATTTATTAAAAAACACAGATTAAAAATAATTAATTTTTTTAATATTAAACAGCTAATATATAATAAAATAATAGATAAAATTAATTTATAATAAATTAATAAAAAACTATTTACTAATACTACAAAAATCCAAAAATATATAAAAAATTTAGTAATAGATTTAGAATATTAATTTCTTAAATTTTATTTTTATACTATAATATGTTAAATTTAAACCCTTCAACAACACATATATTTATTTTTTTCTAATTAAATAGTAAACTACAAGGTAATTAATCTTATTTTTTAACTATAATTAAAAAACTAATATCAGACATCTACAAGTTAATAAAAGATACTGAAATAATATAATAATATATAATTTTTCTTTTTAAAAATAATTAATTTTTTTATTATAACCAATTTTATTATAATAATATAAGTTTTTGAATATCTGTTTTCAGATTTCCCAAAACTAACACAAGATTTTATAAACCAATAATATTATTTTTACTATTTTTATATTTCTTAATATTCTAATTAAATAATATTACAACTCTACTATTGATTAAGGGTATTAAATTAGGGAGTTAATTCATAATTTAAATAGCCATACACTTATATTTATTAATATTTATATTTTTATTATTTTAAAACAATAGGAATCTAGTATTTGTAATTATAAAGTTAGTAGTCAAATAAATAAAATCTAAAATAAGCTTTTATACGTCTTTAATAATATTATAAAAAAGTATTTTATTAATATATTACAACAAAAGCATATTAACATATAACTGATGAATCTTTTAGTAATACTAAACAGTCTTTTAGTGTTTGATAAGGAATTTTTATAATTTTTTAATATTTAATATAAAAAGCTTTTAATAGTTTAAAACTTCTGTTTTTAGGTACACCAATTCCTTCTTTTACAAATATTAATACAAATATTATAAACTAGGAAAAAGATCTAAAGAATCTTCTCAATTTTTTATAAAATATATTACATCTAATATAAGTTATAATACTATTATATATTTGATTTTTAATTTTTATATTTTTTTATTTTATTATAGCTAAATAATTAAATCAATAAATATATATACAAATTTTTCTATTAATACATTTTTTATAAAATTTTCAATAAACACATCGCAACTAATACCAGATTCTCAAAATCTTAAATCATCCTAAATTTTTAAATCTTTTTATTATTTCTAACATTTTAATTTTCAAATTATCATAAATAAGATATATATTCTAATATCTAAAATAATAATTATTTTTATTATCACAAATAATATTAGCTTTTAATATTTAAAACAAAACTAACAACGTTATCCTTTTGGATTATTTTCTTACTATCCCATCCCAGACATACAAAATTTGGTATTATCCAAATATTGGTGGATGTAAAGTTGCTGTCCTAGAAATCCTGTTGTCGGATAATCAGGACGGCAACACATTTTTTTGCTGATGTACTTAAACCTTAATAAAATATTTTATAATTTTTAATTAATATTAATAAAGTACCCTATAATAGCTATAAAAAAAAATAATTTAAAAATATTTAATAATCAACAATTAAAAAAACTTTTATATTAAAAAATAAAATCTTTAAAAGATTTGATTTTATAATATTTTGGTTTTTTGTTAATGCCTTTCTAATTGTATATGCTGATAGGATTTTAAATAATAGTTTAAAAAATTTTAAAAAAAATTAGAAATCTGGGTTGTTAATTGTGTTGAAGCTTAAGTTTAATATAAAAACCAATTTTAAATATTTAAAAAAAATAAATTTTTAATTAAATAATATAACTTAGTTAATAAAATTATTTTTTAGTATTATTTTACTATTATTAGTATATTTTTAATTTAAAGTAAAATTAATATTAATTTTAAATTAATTTAACTACTAAATTAAGATAAGGATTATTTATTATTTGGATTTTTAAAATTTTTAATATTTTTGGTTGTTAAGGTGATTGAGTATTATCTTTATACTTATATTTAATATAGAAGGATATTAGATAAAGTCTTAATAAATTTTACAAATAAGTTTTAAATTTTTAGTTTAAATATAAGCTATTTAATAAAAAAAATACCAAATATTTAATATTTAATATTTAAAATTTTATTATAAATATAAAACTTTATTATTCAATTTAGTAGTTGATATAAAATGTAAAGTTATATTATATTAATTATTAAATTTTTTATATTTTGTAAGTTTATAGACATAGTACTGTTTATAAAAAGAAATCCTAAAATTATAAAAAAAGGTAGACTTGTTGAAAATAATTTAAAATATACTATTAAAAAATATTTTAATTTAAATAAAAATTAATTCTAACTTGAAAGGTTTGTAGTAAATAGATTTAATTATTAAATAAGAATTTATTTATTATTATATTTTGATTTTTGTTAGTATACTTTTGAAAAATATTAATATTTTTTTATATTAAAAAATATAATAATTAGATATTTCTTATTATATTACAGTTATTTTTTTTCTTTTATAAAGTGGATATTTTTAATAAGTATAAAATAAATTAGTTTAAGTTTTATTAAGTATGATAATAAGAAATTACTATTATAAATTAAAAAAATATTATATACATATTTTTTAAAATTTTGTATATATGATTTTAGTTAATAAAAAAATATAATTTTTATTAAAAACTATTTATTCTTTATATATTTTATAAACACATACTAATAATATAAAAAAAGTAATAAAAATAAAATAATGTATAAAAAAAATTAAAAATTAAAAATTTAAAAATATCTTATTTTATTTTAAAATTTATAAATAATATAAGCTTATACACTTATTTTAAATAAGAACATAACTATTTAAAACACTATTATTATAAAAATAATTTTATTAATCTATTTTCTTCCTTATTACTGAAAGGTGAAATTATTCTTAATCCTGGATTTGAATTTCTATTTTTGTTTTTATTTTTATTCTTTTAGTTTTCTTTTTTTTTGAATTATAATTATTAAATTTAAGATTAAATTTATTGTTTTTTTTGTTAGATTCCAATAATGTTAATTTTATTTTTTGGAATTTGTTGTTGAAGAATTTGAATTTCTATTTTTTGTTTTATTATTTTTAGCTTTTTTTTTTTTTTTTTTTTTTTTT
>JAJTUB010000190.1:0-16298 GCA_036971345.1 Dactylellina drechsleri | reverse complement strand
TAAAGTTAAGTAACTAAATATAATAATTTAACTTTTTATTTTATTGTTTTAGATTTTTTTTTATTGGTATTTTAATAAAGCTGATATTTTGCTTTTTTTTACTTATAAATTCAGATATAAGCTTAAGTATTCTATTTTTTTCCTATTCACTTATAATTTCTTATTTTTTTTTCTGTTTCTTTCTATTCTCAATTTCTTTTTTTTTAACTTTCTCTTCCTCTTTTTATTTTTTTTTTTTTTTTTTTTTTTTTTTTTATTTTCTATTTTTTTTTTTTTTATCTTCTTTTTCTTTTTTTTTTTTTTCATAATTTTTTAATATTTCAAAATTAGTTGATTTTATTTTTGTTAAAACCATCAGTGTATTTAAACTTTTTAATAGTATTAAATTTTTATTTTTAGTTTATTATTAATGAAGGAGAGGATAATAGCTATATTTAGTTATAAATTGTTAAATAATTAGATATTTTTAAATCTAATTTTGATTATTTATTAACTGTAGCATTTTTTTTTTTTTCTTTTTTTTTTTAGTTTTCTCCTTTTTTAATTATTTAAAATAAGATTTTGCTATTATAATTTTTGTAATAGTTAAAAATATCATCTTATTATAATAATAATTTAAAATATTATAAATAGTATTAAAAATTTTTTTAAATATAATTAAAATTAAAAATATTGTTAAAATATTTTATATTATTTTTATTAATTTAGAATATTTATTTTTGTTTAATTATTAAAATTTAAGAATATTTTTTTTTAATAGATTTAAAAACTATTCACAATACATTTTTATTTTTATAAATTTATTATTAATATTCCTACATTGCGTAAAATTAAAAAAATTTTAGAATAAATATTATTTATTAAACTTTAGAATATTTTTTTTATTATTACTATCAAATTTAGCCATATTGTCATATTATTTAAAATAAAATTATTAAAATTTATTATAATATTATCTTTTATAATTAAAATTTTATATTTTATAATTATCAAATTTAACTACTAAATTTAAGTAATTGCTTAAATTATAAAGTAAATTTATAAAAAAGTATATTTTTTTATAATATTTTTTTAACTTTTAAATAATAGGTTTTAAAATATTAAAAATATTAATTTTTTAAAATTTAATTTTGTTTTTAAAAATATCTTTTATATTATCAAAGTAATTAAATAATTTATTATAAATTTTTCATACTAAACATATTATTATATTTTGAAATTATAAAATAAGATTTGTATACTAATAAAATGATTAAAAAAAAGTTATTATTTATTTAATTTATTTTTACTTCTTAAAAATAAGAATAAGATTAATAAATTATAAATTATTAACTACCTATAATAAAAAAATATAACAAAAATAAATAATACAAATTAACATTTAGATAAAAGAATTTTAATAAGTAAAAATATTTTTAATAAAAATAACAAATTTCTAATTAGTTTAAGTTTAAAAAATTTTAAATTATTTATAATATTAAATATTTTTAATAATAGTTTTTATTAGGAAGCAAACCTATACAAATATATACTAATGTTAATAAACAATTATTTTAATAAAAAAATTAAAAAAAAAAAATACTTTTTAAAATATTTTTAAGAAACCTTCATTTATATTTACTATACTAAACAATTCTTTATTTATAAATAAATATTAAATATTGATTTTTTTATTAAATAAAACTTTAATTTTTATTATAAAATTTTTGCAAACAAATTGAATAATATATATTAGATAAGAAATCTATATTATTTTTATATTTTATTTATTTTTAATAAGCTCTCTAATTTGTTTAGTTAAATTTTGATTAAAAATTTTATTATTACTAATATTATTTATTATCAAATTAAAAAGCCTTTTCTTAAGCTTAAAAAATTTTAATATATTAAATATAATTTAAAAAAGAATAAATTTTATATATAGATTTTAAATATATTTGAATTTTAATAAAATATTTTATAATTTTTAATTAATATTAATAAAGTACTCTATAATAGCTATAAAAAAAAATAATTTAAAAATATTTAATAATTAATAATTAAAAAAACTTTTATATTAAAAAGTAAAGTTTTTAAAAAATTTAATTTTATAATATTTTGGTTTTTTATTAATATTTTCCTAACTATATATACTGATAAAATTTTGAGTAATGATTTAAAAAGTTTTAAAAAAGATTAAAAATTTGGATTATTAATTATATTGAAATTTAAGTTTAATATAAAAACTAATTTTAAATATTTAAAAAAAAAAATTTCTTAATTAAAAGATATAGTTTAATTAATAAAAATTATTTTTTAGTATTATTTTGCTAGTGTTAATATATCTTTAATTTAAAATAAAATTGATATTAACCTTAGACTAATTTAGCTGCTAAGTTAAGGTAAAAATTATTTATTACTTAAATTTTTAAAATCTTTAATATTTTTAATTGTTAAAGTAATTGATCATTGTTTTTGTGCTTATATTCAATATAAAAGAATATTGGATAAAATTTTGATAAATTTTGTAAATAAGTTTTAAATTTTTAATCTGAATATAAGCTATTTAATAAAAAAAATATTAGGTATTTAATATTTGATATTTAGAATTTTATTATAAATATAAAACTTTATTATTTAATCTAGTAGTTAATATAAAATATAAAGTTATATTATATTAATTATTAAATTTTTTATATTTTACAGGTTTATAGATATAATATTATTTATAAAAAGAAATTTTAAAATTAATAAAAAAAATGGACCTATTAAGAATGGTTTAAAATATATTATTAAAAAATATTTTAATTTAAATAAAAATTAATTTTAGTTTAAAAAATTTATAGTAAGTAAATTTAATTACTAAATAAGAATTTATTTACTATTATATTTTAATTTTTATTAGTATATTTTTAAAAAATATTGATATTTTTTTATATTAAAAAATATAATAATTGGATATTTTTTATTATATTATAGTTATTTTTTTCCTTTTATAAAGTAAATATTTTTAGTAAATATAAAACAAATTAATTTAAGTTTTATTAAATATAATAATAAAAAGTTATTATTATAAATTAAAAAAATATTATTTATATATTTTTTAAAATTTTATATATAAGATTTTATTTAGTAAAAAAGTATAATTTCTATTAAAAATTATTTATTTTTTATATATTTTATAAATACATACTAACAATATAAAAAGAGTAATAAAAATAAAATAATATATAAAGAAAATAAAAAATAAAAAATTTAAAAGTATCTTATTTTATTTTAAAATTTATAAATAACATAAGCTTATATACTTACTTTAAATAAAAATATAATTATTTAGAATACTTCTATTATTATAAAAATAGTTTTATTAGCTTATCTTTTTTTTTATTATTGAAAAATAAAATTATTTTTGATTTTAGATTTAAACTTTTATTTTTACTTTTATCCTCCCAGTTTTCTTCTTTTTCTAAATTATAATTATCAAATTTAGGATTGAATTCATTGTCTTCTTTATTAGATTCTGATAATGCTAATTTTACTTTTTTAAAATTTACTATTAAAAAATCTAAACTTCCATTTTCTACTTTATCACCTTTGGCCTTTCTTTTTTTTCTTTTTTTCTTTCACTCCAATTTTGTTTTTTTGACTTCTGCCAAAAATTCCAATATCTTACTATTACTTATAAAAATTCCATTTTATAAATCATATTTTTCTTTAACATTAAAAGTCTTATTAAGTCTTTTTTTAATCTTAAATTTAAACTTTTTTTTTTTAAGTTTTAAAATAAAGGGGGTATTGTACTTTTTCTTCCACTTCACTTTTTTCAAATTTATTTTTATTTTCAAATTTGCCTCATACTTTATTTTAATTCCATCCTTTAAAATCTACTTCTCTTCATCTATTCTATTTTTTTATTTATCTATTTTTAACAATCTGCTAATTGTTTGATTTTTATTTACTATATTCTAATATTTTAATTTATATTTAATTGTTTTCCAACTAGTTAATTTTTTTTTATATCTCTTCTAATATTCATTTAATATTAAGAAAATCTTTTTAATATATTAATATATTTTTATAATAATATTTATTTAAAGAAGATTACTAACCTTTTTTCTTTTAAATAAGCTCATTTTTTCTAATATAATATTGCTGATCACTTTTTTTTTATTCTTTTTAGTAATAGTATAATTTTGAGCTTAACAAGCAACATACAAAGAAAAAGGAATATTAGAAATATAGGAAATGTTAAAAATAAAAAAATATTAGTTGAAATCTTGTTTGGGTTTACTAGATTAATTTAATTAAAATAGATAGAAAAAAACAGAAGATAAAAAGTTCAATCTTCTCATAAAATAAAAATATTTATTAACGCTTCAAAAATAGTTTCAAAATTTGAACCTTGTATATTTTTATCATATTTAGTTATGTTATATAGATGATAATATAAATAAACCAACACATTCACATTTATACAAGATTCTATCCTAGATTTTATTTTTATTTAAACCCTTATTATACAATTCAAATATATAACTAAAATTAATTTTAAATTTACTTTTTATAACTATTTTCTAATTTTATCAAAACTAAGAAATATTCTATTCATTAATATGAGATTATTATTAAATAATAAAATATTTTACCATATCTTACCCAATTTATTTATTTAATTTTTTTTTATACTTACATCTACTAATTATTTACTTTTTTTTTAAATATTTATACTTATATTTTATATATAATCAAAATGGTTAAAAAAATTACTAAATTAATTACAATTTTTACTACTAAACTATTTATATTTAAAAAAAGAAGATTAAAAATACTAGTAAAAGTTTTTATTATAATAACAAAAAGAGCAATAGTAAAAACCAATATTTATATTTAAATTTTAAGTATATAATATTTAAATTTAGTTTTTATTATATTTATTAATAAATTTAATAGATAGAGCAATCTGTAAATACAATTTTTATCAAAAATATAATAATAAATTTTTTATTCGAAAAAAACCTTTCCAGCATTTAGCTCATAAATTATGTAATAATATAATTCTAAATATGAAATAAAGTATAAGGATTTTAGAAGTTCTACAAATAATTACTAAAACATTTATAATTAAATTCTTTAACAATAAGATTTCATTTACAACATTTTCTTATTCTATTAGTATATATTCTAATTTTATTACTATTATAAAAGCTATTTTTATTTAAGAAAATAATATAATAACTAATAACAATACACTAAAAACCAACTTTACCAGTCACATTACTCTTCAGCAAAAAGATTTTAAAACTGTCAAAAATCTGCAACAACAAAAAAACAATAACCAGTAGACTATTTACCTTAACAAAAATAAAAATAACAATAATTTAAGAAAAATAAGAAAATATATTCAAAAAAATAAATTTTATACTCGCTTAGAATTTTAGTTTAAAAATTGAGGTTATTTGATTTTAAACAAAGGAGAAGGAACCTATAAAGCCAGGTGTCTTATACTTTAATTTGAACTCAATTAGGCAGTAAGAGTGAGATAGAATTGTGTAGTTATGGTAATAGCAACAAGAGCTAGTATAGCTTTCGCTTATTAAATTTCAAGAGTAAATATAAGAAGAAGACATATAACGTTTAAAATAAAGGTGGTATTTTAATTAGCTCATATTCATGGTTGTACTGGGAATAATTTGGATGATGTAATGAAAATAAGCATGTAGCAAGCTTACTTATCTAATGCAAATGGATATGCAGGTGATTGGTAACCTGAAGATTAGAATACAACTTAAGGTAAGTTTCTATGGCTTTTTGGTGTTGGTGCTGGTTTTTCGCCTGGATTTCTGGTACCTATTCACAAAGTTGTTTGTGATCTTATCATACCTAGGAATCCTATTGTTTTAATTGGAGTTCACGTTTGATATCTGCATTATGTTTTTATAGCTGGTGAATATATATTTCTTTAGTTTACTGTATATAGAAAAACTGTTTATTGAGTATGCTTTCAGATTGAAAATTATAGATTAAAATTCTTTAATTTAGAATAACATAATAGTATGATCTTGAATATTTGATTTTTTAATTTATTTAAAATTATGTAATAGTTTATTTATGTAACTCTTTTCAAATCATTAATATGTGTTTATAAAAATGTGTTGTTATAATAAAAAAAACTTACCCCAAACTAGGAAAAAAACTAGGATTAAATTGAGGGGTAATAAAAATTTGTATTGGGGTATTTCCTTGATTTGGGGAAGTATCGGCTTTTTTTTTTTTTGGTAAAAAACCTGGGTTGGGGAAGGGTAAATTGATTCCCTGATTCAAAAAATTTTTCTAGGCTCGTTCCTCGCCATCCCCGGTATATTTTAAACGCTGATATAAACAAGTAAACTATAATATACAAAAATAATAAACTATATCATTATATTATGTATGCTTTAGTTCCCCAAGTAGATCATATTCTACAGGGGTGATTTTTAATTTTTTATAATAATATATTTTTTAATTTACTTATATTTTTGAATTTACAATTTTTGAAAATGTCAAAAATATAAAGTTTAATTTTTAATATTCAGTATTTAATGCTTTATTCTTTTTTATATATTAATTTAAAAAATAAAATTATATGCATTTTAAATTTAAGTTGTTCAGACACTTAACAGTTTATTTTTATTAAAAAGTCTGTATGTTACTCTATATATAGAATAGTATTAATAATCCCTATTAAGGCTTAATTTCTTATTAATAAGCGGGAAATCAACAGTTTTTGGGTAGTTTTCAATTTTATTGGAAACCACTTAGTGGTTCCCCATAACCCCTCTTAAACCAACCCAACCCGTCAGTTTCTGGGTTAAAACCGACCCATGTCGAACTCTAAATATAAATCATTATATTTTAGAAATTAAAATTGGTCTTGGTTTATCAAACAAAATTCCAAATAATAATAATAACAATAATAAAAATAATAAAGATATAATAAAAATAATAAAGATATAATAAAAATAATAAAGATATAATAAAAATATAGAATAAAATTTATAAAATATAATATAATAATATTAATAGCTTAATTACACATAAATTAAAAGTCTATTATAAAATATAAAAAAATTATTAGTTAATTTATCCAATTTTTTTTAATTTTTATTTGATTTTGTGAAATTATTTTTAATATTATTTTTTAAAAAAAATTAAATATTAAAGATTAATTATTAAACTAAATTAATATTTTTTATAAATAAGATAATTAAAATAAAATAAATAAAAAAAAAATAGAATAAACTTCTGAAAACTATATTTAAATTTCTTTAATTAAATATTGATTAAAATATAAATATAATTAATTAATAACTATAAGATAGTAAAAATAAAGTAGTAGATAATAATAATAATATAATAAAAATTTTAAATATAATATAACNTCCCGCTTCTTGGTGTGTCCCGCTTCCCGGTGAGGTACGTTATTAAATAATCTAAAATATTATTAAAAAACAAAAAAAAATTTTTAAAAAAACATTTATAAAAACTTATAAAAGTAAAATTATTAAAATAAATAAATTAAAAATTATAAATCATAAATATATAAAATTAAAAAACAAATACAAAAAGGTGAAGAAAAAATTAAAAAATAAAATAAAAATAAAGAAAAAATTAGAAGCTAATATTAATATAATTAAAAAAAATATATATTTACTAAACTTATTACTAAATTTATAAAAACTAATCTAACCTTTTTATCAATTTTAATTTTAAAAAATAGGAAGTTATTAAAAATAGAATTATTTATTTATCTTTTTTGATTTTATCTTACTAATAATGCAACTTTTATTTTTAATAAATTTAATACTAATTATTTTTTCTATTTTGCTTCAGGTTTTTATATATCTGTCTTTAAACTTTTAATAATTATTGTAATTATCTAAGTAATTAAAAATATTATTCAAATATAAAATCTAAATATTAAAATTTAAAGATTACTTAGTATAATTTTTAGTGATATTGCTAGGTTACTAAATAATTAATATCCAATTTTTACAAATTTAAAATTTTAAAATTGGTTAAAAATAATTTTTAGTAAAATTAAAATTATAAATTTATATTATATTATATATTAAAATTTAATAATTAATGGAAGTAATACTGATCTTCTATTATTATTCTGATTTATATATTTGAACTAAGTTTTTAATTAGACTTATAAAATCTATTAATAAATTTTAAAAAATTAAAATAAAGATTTTTTAAAAGGTTTTAAATTGAATAAAATTTAAAAAAATATAAAAAGCAATATAATAAAAATATAAAAAAAATAATAATAAAAATTTCTAAATATTTAATAAATTAAAAGAATTTATTTATAGATTTATAAAAACTAATATAAGCTAATAAATAAATAAAATATTTTTAAAATTATATAATTAAACTTTATTAAAAATAATCAAATTTTTTAGAAAAATAAATTGATTAAATATAAGTTTAAAAAATAAAATATTTACTAAATTTAGTATATTTAATTATAAATATAAAAAAACTACTAAAAAAAATATATTTAAAATAAAAATTTATTTAAAAATTAAATAATAAATTACTCACTTAAAATAATTGATATAAAAAAATAAAGATTTAGTTAATTAAAAGTTTTTAAAAAAAGTACTATTTTAGGTTTAATATATCTAATTATAGATATAAAAAAGCTAATTTAAGAAATCTATTTAATATAAAGAATATTTTAAAAAATAAATAATTAATAGCTTACTTAAAATAATTTAAATATAAATATAAATAATAATTTTAAATTATTCAAAATATGATTATATTATTTTAAATATATTTGAAAAAATATTAGAAAATAATTTTTAAATATATTAAAACTACTAAAAGTTACTTTTATATTATTTTATATTTATTTTTATTAAAATATCTTTTGTCTACTATTTTAATTATTATAATTAATCTGTTTAGAATTTTTTAAAACTGTAAAAAAAAATTTTTCAAACACATCAAAGTTGCTATCATTTATATTACTTATAAAAATATTTTTAATATAATATAGAACCTAGCTACTATTCCAATATCTTATCATCACAATATCCAAAAGCCGTCTTACGTTTGTTCTCAGTTGTCCCACGACTTTTTTTTTTTGCTGATGTAAACTTATAAATATATAAAAATTCTAGAAAATAAATTTATTCCCAAAATTTAAACAATAGTAATAGCTTCCCAATCTACCATTTCAAAAGTAAATCATCAAATTTTAAATTACAACATAATTGAAAAAATGCATCTACTCAAGTATAGTTATATCAAGATTTTCTTTTTCTCTATAAGTTAATATATCAAAGGATATAATAAGAAACTTTATTATTAATAACTTCATATATCAATACACATAAAAAATTATATAATACAATTAAATACTAATTTATAAATATAAAATCAAAAAAAATATACTAATTTTTATTATCATTATTATCTATACAAAATTTTATATTTTTAAAATAAACTGCAATAGTAATATCTAAGTTTTTAAAATAAAACTCTATAACTACTTTTAATATACATATTTTTATTTATAAATAGATATTTTAATAAATACTTTTAAAATAACACCTAATATTTATTCAATCAAAGGTTAATATTGATGGTATTAAATTAATAAATAAGAATTTTAAATTAAATTAACTTTTTTATATCTTTTTATTGTTTTTTTTAAAAAATATTTATACCTACTAAAGAAACATAATATAAGTGATAAAAATTTAATAATAGCAAAATATTTATATTTAATATATATATTTATCATTTAAAAGGCCTATAGCCTAAAATATTTCTTCTATAAATATTCCCTCATGTATATAAATTTTAAAAATTAACTGGTATGTATTAAACAATCTCTAAATATTAATAAACTTAAGAATTTGAGGTATAGTATTATTTTTATTTAATAAAGAGTATATAGTTTTAATATAATGGTAATATATTTCTAATATCTCAGTACTATACTAAAAAAAAGATTTATATATTTTAATATTATAAATTATATGTGTAAGGGTATATATTTTTTGAAAGTTAAAATGAGTTAAATTTTTGATGATATTTTGTTTAATTGATGTGATTTGAAATACAAATTTTGTTTTTTGTATTTACTTTTAGTTTAAAAATGTTTTTATATTAATTTTTTGTTTGGCTTATATTGTTTTAATCTGATTTTGTAAGAGCGCTTTGATGTGTTTGGTGGTATGATATTTTAAGAATATATTCTTATTTTTATAAAAGTTATAGAATATTTTTTCTAGTTTCTTTATAATTAAAATTATATACTATCAGTAGCTAGTCAATATGATAAGGGTAGTTAGGGTATGTGTAGTATGGAGATATTTTTTGTAGTTAGTTTTATATATTTTTAATGTATTATTAAGTAATATAGCTAGTATGACTATAATAATCTTTGTAAAATTATAATATTCCTTTCTTTTTTAGTAATGAACTTATAAAAATATTTTATTCGGTTAAATGAATTTTGTATAGGCGGGAAAGTTTTTCCAAATTTTATTAAAAACATCAAACTGGTTATATTTATATAAAAATTATATGATCTATTCCATTAAATATTTTAAGATATTTAGTAAAATAGTATGGAAAATATCTGATTATATTAAATTATATGTATTAATATTCTTTAAATATTAAAGATTATTAACAAAATTTTTGGCTTTAAATGTATTTAATATGCAGTTATAGTATATTTGTGTTTGGTTATATAAGACTAAATAGAAACTAACTGTCTCAAATTTTATATTAATTAACATATATTGCATCAGCAAAAAAAAAAAGTCGTGGGACGACTGAGAACAGACGTAAGACGGCTTTTGGGTGTTGCGACGACAGGATGTTGGGACGGCAGCTAGGTTTTACACTACATCAAAAATATTTTTATAAGCAATACGAATGACAATAGCTTTAACACGTCTGAAAAAAGCCTCTTTACAGTTTTAAAAAATTCTAAACAGATTAATTATAATAATTAAGATAGTAAACAAAAGATATCTTAATAAAAATAAATATAAAATAATATAAAAATGACTTTCAGCAATTTTAGTGTGTCTGGAAATTGCCTCCTAGTATTTTTTTAAATATATTTAGAATAATATAATCATATTTTGAATAATTTGAAGTTACTGTTTATATTTATGTTTGAATTATTCTAGGTAAACCATCAATCATTTATTTTTTGAAATATTTTTTATATTAAGTAGATTTTTTAAATCAGCTTTTTTATGTCTGTAACTAGATATATTGAACCTAAAATGGTATTTTTTTTTAAAAATTTTTAGTTAACTAAATCTTTATTTCTTTATTTTAATTATTTTGAGCGAGTGATTTATTACTTAATTTTTAAATAAATCTTTATTTTAAATATATTTCTTTTAGTAGCCTTTTTATGTCTATAATTAGATATATTAAATTTAATAAATATTTTATTTTTTAAATTTATATTTAATTACTTTATTTTTTTAAAAAACTTGATTATTTTTGATGAAGTTTAATTATATAATCTTAAAAATATTTTATTTATTTATTAATTTATATTGGTTTTTATAAATCTATAAATAGATTCTCTCAATTTGTTAAATACTTAGAAATTTTTATTATTATTTTTTTCATATTTTTGTTATACCGCTTTTTATACTTTTCAAATTTTACTCAATTTAAAATTTTTTAAAAAATTCTTACTTTAATTTTCTAAAATTTGTTAATAGATTTTATAAGTCTGGTTAAAAACTTAATTCAAATATATAAATTAGAGTGATAATAAAAAATTAATATTGCTTTTATTAACTGCTAAATTTTGATGTATAATATAATATAAATTTATAATTTTGATTTTACTAAAAACTATCTCTAATTAATTTTAAAACTTCAAATTTATAAAAATTAGATATTGGTTATTTAGTAATTTGGTAATATCACTAGGAACTATATTAAATAATTTTTAAATTTTAATATTTAGATTTTATATTTAAATAATATTCTTAATTATTTAAATAGTTATAGTAATTATTAAAAATTTGAAAATAGATGTATAAAAGCTTAAAATAGGATGGAAAAGATAGTTAGTATTAGATCTATTAGAAATAAAAATTACATTATCAGTAAAATAAAATTAAAGAAGATAAATAAATAATTCTATTTTCAATAACTTCCCATCTTTTAAAATTAAAATTAATAAAAAGATTAAATTAGCCTCTATAGGTCTGGTAATAGGTTTAGTAAATATATATATTTTTTTAATTGTATTAATATCAATTTTTAATTTTTTTTTTATTTTTATTTTATTTTTTTAATTTTTTTTTTTACTTTCTTATATTTGTTTTTTAATTTTATATTTCTGTAACTTATAATTTTTAATTTATTTATATTAATAATCTTACTCTTATAAGTTTTTATAAATGTTTTTTTAAAAAAAAAAAATTATTTTTTGATGATGTTTTAGATTATTTAGTATATTATATTTAAAATCTTTACTATATTATTATTATTATTTATTGTTTTATTTTTGCTGTTTTATAGCTATTGGTTAATTATATCTATATTTTAACCAATATTTAATTAAAAAAGTTTGAATGCAGTTTTTAAAAATTCATTTTATTCTTTTTTATTTATTTTATTTTAATTATTTTATTTATAAAAGGTATTAATTTAGTTTAATAACTGACTCTTAGTGTTTCACTTTTCTTTCAAAGCAGCATCAGGAATAATTTTGTAAAATCAAATAAAAGTTAGAAAAGATTAAATAAATTAATTAATAATTTTTTTATATTTTATAATAGATTTTTAATTTATGTGTAACTAAGCTACTAATATTATTATGTTATGTTTTATAAATTTTATTTTATGTTTTTATTGTATTTTTGTTATTTTGTTATTGTTATTGTTATTGTCTGGAATTTTGTCTGATAAACTAAGATTGATTTTGATTTTTGGGATATAATAATTTATGTTGGATATTAGAAGGCTGTTTATAGATTTTTTGAATATGAATATTTATATTTTCTTATTTTTTTAATTTTTTTATTGTTTCTACTGTTACTGTTGTTACTGTTGTTATTGTTATTACCATTGTTATTATTGTTATTATTAGCTCTAGCTTTTTTTTTCCCTTTCCCTTTTCCTTTTCCTTTTTTTTTATCTTTATTATGTGTAATTTAGAAAGATTGTTAGTAGTTTTAATATGATTATTAAAAATTTTATTTAGTTTTCTTACTTTTTATAGTAGTATTTTAAATTATTATTTTTTTGCATTATACTTGAATTTGAATATTACTAGTAATAACTTTTTTATTTATTTTTTTTATTTTATTTATTTTTTTATTTTTATTTACTTTTTTATATAAGTTCTTTAATTTTGTTTTTCTAGTATATACTTTTTTAATTAATTTTATATTATTAGAATTGGTATTTTCAATTTTTTCTAAGTTTATTGTTAAATATATGGAGTTTGAGAAGGGATGATAAAATCTTTTATAAGCTTTTGTAACTTCTTTTTTTAGTTTATGGATTTTTGTAATTTATTTTGTGTGAAAAAATTGTTTGTGATAAAGATATTTGTTTATTAAAAAAATGTTAGTTGTATTATATAAGTTTGTTTTTAGATGTAAGAAAGTTGTTTATTTTTTTTGAATTTATTAGATTTATTTTTGTTTTGTAATTTTTTTTTTTTTATCTTTTGTGATATTAGCTTTTTAATATTTGATATTAGATTTTTAATATATATATTTTTTTTTTCTATTTTTTTATTTTTAGAGTTTTTAATTTTATTTTATTTTATTTTTTTTAATACTGGTTTTTTGATGTTTGGTGTTAGATTATTGATAGTTCTTTTAGGTTTTAAATTATTTAATATAGGAATGTTTGTATTATTTAAAAAAAACAAAGTTTCTTTTGGGGTCTTTAAATTTTTAATTTTTTTTTAAAAATTTTTAGTTTTTAAAAGATATTATAAGTTAATTTATAGTTTTTTTATGTTTTTTTTTTGGAATAATATATATTTTATATTATATTTAAATCTGATATATTGGAATTTGATGATTTCTTGGTTTTAAATTTGGTAGGAGATTTTGAAGTATGTTTTTGTTTTGTATTTTATTTAGTTATTAATATTGTTTTATAAAATAATTATTTAAAAATAGTTTTATAATATTTATAAAAGAATTATTAATGTTAAATTAAATTTAAATATATCATATAAGAATTTATTATTAAACTTACTAAAAAGAATATTGGTTTTAATAATATTTATTAATAAAATTTAATTATTTATTATAGTTATTATTTTTATTATATTATAAAATTATTAATCGAACTGGTATTAATAATAATAATAATAATATTAATTAATTTAATACTAAATAGTTAGCAACCTCTATATATTTGAAAAAAGATTTAATAAAAGTTTAGTTTATTTATTAGTTGAAAATTATTTTTAAAATTAAATTTATTTAATAAATTTATATATTATATGATATATTAGCTTTTAAATTTAATAATAGCTTTTTTATGTTTTTTTTAATTTATAAAGAATATGATATTTATTTAAAATATTTGTAAAATATTTATTTCTTGAATTTAAACTATTTTGTTTAACAGCAAAATGACTAGGTTTTTTGTTAAAATTTATTAAACCTTTGAAGTTTTTTAAATTATTTATGAGTAGATTTTTTAAAACTTTATTTAATTAGAGGATGTACTTAGAACTTAGTAATAATATAATTGATTTTTAAGATTATTAAGGTAATATATAAAACCTTACTTAAGATATTTGAAAAAAATTTTATAATAAATTTTATAAAACTATTAAAAATTTTTTAAAATTAGATATCTAAAATTTAACAATCAATTCTTCACTTTTAGAAGTAGGATATAGTTTTTTAATAAAAATATACTATTTTTATAAAGAGAAAAGGTTGAAGAAAGAATTTATAATAATAATTAAAAAATTTAATTAATATAAGTCTAAATTATTAATATTATAATAAATTTAATATAGTTATAGTAATAGTTAATAAGTTAAATTAAATTATTTTAAATTTAGAAATTTAAATATATTATATAAAAATTTACAATTTATTTTATAACAGCTGCCTACAAACTTCATAAAACTTTTTAAAAATTCTTTTAAATAAGAATATTCTTATAATATATTAATAAATATTTTGTTATTATAAATTTTTATTAAAAAAATTATATAATATCAGTTTGTATTTTAAGAATTTAGTTAACTTTTTTATATTAAACACCAAATCTATAAAATCCAATTAAAACATTTTTGCTAGTACAGGGTTGGTCTAACTTTAAAAAAAAAAAATTGTTTTAAATTTAGACAGTTTATTAATTTATTATTCATATTTTCTAAAGTCTGCCTACAGATACATCAAAATCTTCTAACATCTATTTTAATATAAAAAATTAGATTATAATTTTTAAATATTAGTTTTGTGAAAAGAAATATAAGTAAGATGGATAACAAATAATTTATAAATGAATATATTACTTATAATTATTTTATAATATAATTAAAAAAATAATAAATATTATAAATTTTATAAATAATTCTAAATAATTTACCAATTCTAATAATAATAATATAAAAATATTAGATAATTTTAATATAAATAAAACTTATATAAAAATATTTCTAAATATAAAAAATCTAATAATAAACTTACTTAAATATATATTTATATTCAAAAATTAATTATTATTATTTAATAATAATTATAAATATAAACTTACTAAATAGTTTATTAAAACAAAGGTTTCTAAAATATTAATAAATAAATATTTTAAGTTAAAAAAATCTATAAAAACTTCTATTAGCTCCTACACATCTACACACACACTTTAAAATTAAATTAATATTATAGAAAAAAAACTTAACCTTAATTTTAAAAAAATTATTCATAATTTTAATATTCTAAATTATCCACCTATCAAATACTTATATCATAATATCATTAGTTATATTATATATTTATTATAACAATTAATATATATATCAAGTCTAGTATATACTCCTTATAAAAAATATAATTTATATAGAATATATTTTTATTTTGAAATATATACTGCTAACTAATAATAAAAAGAATAAATAATATAAATTTAATATATTATATAAAAAATTTAACTAATAATAACTTTGTTTAAAAGTAGATACTATAAAGCAAAACAGTAATTCCTATAATTTATATATTAAATAATTCACATTTAACTAATTTCTCTAATAATAAAAAAATCCGATTAATATATATTATAATTAGTAA
>JAJTUB010000188.1:2458-12899 GCA_036971345.1 Dactylellina drechsleri | reverse complement strand
ATCAACCTTATCAAATTAGCCTGGCAAAAAACCAGATTAGTACTATATAACCCAGAAAAAATATTATCACAACTACAATACTAATTAGTACCTACCATACTTCTAGCTACCTACCTAAAGCTCAATACCATACTACTAGTACCACCACTATTACTTACACCCCAAAAGCCACATTCAGTATACTAATTCATTAATACCATTTTCACCACTACAAGCCATAACCTTAGCTCACCAACTAAAACATAAATTTAAAAAATTAAATAACTTCTAAAACAAAATATAGCGGAAATTTTTATACTACAAGAAACAAAAACTCAATTACATACCACTAATAAAAAGGTATCTCAAAATCGTACTAGTAAACCACAAATAACTAATACACAAATACTCAACAATTATAAAATTAAACACTTATGAAAGGAGAAAACAATCAAATTAAACAAAAAAAAAACAGAGGCAAATCGAAAAACACGATAGAAAACAAAAAAAACAGCTAGTAAACTTACTGCTACCGATAATATTCACCCTTGTGGCTGTGGTCGTCCTCATAACAGCCAAAATAACCAGAACAGCCAGAATAGCCAGAATACTCAGAATAATTAGAGCACTTGTAGTAATACTGTTTCTGGTCGCAGTCGCAGCCGGCCTTGTGGTAGTAGTCGGCGGCAGCCTATAATTATAGATGAGAGTAGTAAAGAAGACAGCAAAGAAGATAGCGAGGAAGACAGCAAGGAAGATAGCAAAGAAGATAGTAGTGTAAATAATGATGATAACTACCGTAATTAATATGTAATTTAATTTTATATTTTTAATTCCCACCGCCGCGGTGTTTACTCACTTGTACGTCTACACATCAACACATTAACACATTAACACATTAACACATTAACACACCAACACACCCACACACCTATATCGGTTCCTAGCGCCGCACTGATATATATATATATATATAAGACTTTAAAAAAAGAGCTTATAGCTTTTATCCAGTAGAATATTAATTGAGCGCTGTCGGATTTTTGGTGTGGTGCGCTGCTAGATTTTTTGGTGTGGTATCTCGCTAAAAAGTGGTCGGCTTCTAGGTGTGGTCGGCTTCTAGGTGACTAACGTTATATAAAAAAAATAAATTTATAAATAAATTAAAAAAAATAAAATTTAATTATAAATTACTTTTTTTTTATAAATTTAGGTAAGCCTTTTTTTCTTTTATTTTAATTAAAAATATTATGTATATTTATTTAAAATGATTTTTTTATTATTATAAGTAGATTAATATTATTTATTTTATATATTTATTCTTATGTTTTTTATACAAAAATGTGTTTTTAGTGTTATATATTAAAGAATAATAGGTTTTAGGTAAAATATATATAAGTTTATATTAATAAAAACTTATAATATGGGATTTTATAATATAGAATTTTATATTTAGTAAATAATTAATATTAACTGTTTTAAATATAATATTTTATATTCTTTAAATAAAGAGATTAGTTATATTAATATATTATTTATAATATATTATATTTCTAGGATCTAAAATTGCTTAATGTTTAAATTGATTTAAATTTGTAATTTTATTATATAAGTATAGTAGGGATTTATTTTTAATATTTTAATCTCTAATCAAACTTAGTTTTAAAAATAATTTATTTAATAATTTATATAAAATTGAAATTTATAAATCTATTTTATAATTATATATTTTAAATATTAAAACTTTTTAAATACCAAAATAGCTCCAAAAACGAAAATTATCATTAGGTGTAAGTTTGTCAAGCCTAGAACAGCAATCTTAACAAAAAACAAAAAAATTTCTAAAGTAGTGCCTTTCAGAAGACTATAATAAAATAAATTAAAAAATAAATTTATTATTAAATTGTTATTTTATATATAAAATAATTTCTTTTTTTAATTAAATATAATAATTATTTTTTGGAAAATTAGGAGGATATAAAAATTTATTAATTTTCTAATATTTAAGTCTATTTTTATTTGTTTATGTTATGAAATTATATAAGATTAAGTATATAATGGTGGAAACTTAAAATAAAAATAAAATGTTTTGGAAGTTATGTAAAAAGTTATAAAACATTTTATTATTAACTATTTTGAGTGTGAATACCTTTTTTTTAATAAATATATTTATAATAAATACTAATTTTCTAATATACAATAATAAACAAGTTTATAATTTATATAAATAAATAAATTATTATATATAAAAATAGTAGATTATATTATTATATCATATATACTTTAATTCCTTAGGCTGATAATGTTTGATCAGGTAGATAATATTTGATTTTTTGTAACAATATGTTTTTTAATTTACTTCTATTTTTGTATTTATAATTTATGGAATTTGGTACTTAATACTCTCAGAATCTAATGCTTTCATTTTATTATATATTAATTTAATAATAAAATTATGTACATAAGAAATTATATTATTTAGATATTTAATAGTTTATTTTTATTAAAAAAGTTTATATATTACTCTACATATAGACTAGTACTAATAATCCCTATCAAAACCTGATTTCTTATCAATAAGCAAAAAACTATCAGTTTTTAAATAGTTTTTAATTTAAATAAAAATTACTTAATAATTTCCTATAACCTATATCAAATTACCTAATAATTCCCCACAACCCATATCAAACCACCTAACAATTTCTTATAACCCATATCAAACCACCTAACAGTTCCCTATGACCCCTCTCAAACTAACCCAACCTACTAGTTTCTAGGTTAAAACCAACCCATGTTACACTCTACTGTTAACACACTAAATCAAGATATAAACCTTTTATAAAAGTTTATAAATTTTAAAAAATTTTAAATTTACTTTATATTCTATAGCTAAGGTTATAAACCTATAACCTTTATCTTCTTAAATTCCATAGAAAGATTTTGGGATAAGATGATAAATCCCAGAAAACTGACTTCTTTTTTATAGAATTTATATTTCTCTTATTTAATATATAATTTCACTTCCCTAAGTTTCTCTAATACCATTCTTATATATTATAAATATTTTTTAAAATTTTTCAAATAAACTAAAATATTGTTAAGATAAATTATTATAAACATTCCTTTATATTTTTGTAAGATTTTATTGATTATAGTTTAGAATATAGTAAAGATATTTATTAGTTTAAATAATATGATTAGGTATTTATAGAGGCTATAAGGGATTCTAAATACCATTTTCCATTTATCTCTTATTATTATTTATATTAAGTTATAAGCTTTTTTTAAGTTTAGCTTAATAAAATATTTAGCTTCTTATAGTAAGTCAATTAGTCTATTTATAACTAGTACCAGATATCAATTCTTTATAATAATATTATTCAATTTTTAATAATTTATATATAATCTTAATCCCTTATTTTTTTTCCTAATAAAAAGTATTAATATCTTAATTAAAAATAATAAAAATTATATAAACCCTTTTATTAATATATTTTTTATATAATTCTTTAAAGCTTAATCTTCTTTTATTAAAAATTTATACACTAATTTAAATAATAATACCTTACTCAATTTAAAATTAATAAGATAATTTTATAATTTATAATCAGATAATCTAAAAACTTTCTCTTTTAAGAAAATATAATAATATTTTTTATATTCAAAAAGTATTATATTTTTAGTTGGTTTTTCTATGCTTTTTTATAATGCTATAGTTTTAATATATTAGATATTCTTTTTAATATAATTTTAAAATTTTTTATTTAATGCAAAAACTATTATTACTACTTGAGTCAAACTAATTTTTTTAAATATTATTTATTTAATAGTCTAATTAATATTAAGATTATATTTTTTAAACTAGTTAAATCCTAGAATAATATTAAATAATTTTATATTAATTATGTTTAATACTATATCTTTATTATAATTTTAAATATTAAGTTTTATTTTTTTAATAATCCTAAATATATTTTGGGAAAATATAAATATTTTATTAATTAATTCAAACAAAATTATCTTTCTTAAAATTATCATTAGTATATTTCTTTTTTTTACTAGAAAAGAAAAAATAAATGATAAAAAAGTTTTTATATCTAGTAATATTTATATAAATACTACTTCCTTTTTTATTTATAAAACAACTTAAATTATAAAGTACTTTAAATAACCTCAAATCAGTTTAATTTTATTAATAGCCATAACTATTAATAGTTTAATTATATAGCTACTTTTCTTTAAAAATATTTAAAATTTTAATATTTCTATTAATTTTTTAGATAGTATTATCTTTAATAATATTTTTTATTTTATACTTTCTTTTATTATATTTATAGTATAGGCCTTTCTTTCTTCATTTTTTCTTTATCTTAAAATTTAAAATTTTTATAAAATTAAATTTTATTAGGGTAGTTCTGTTATAATTTCCTAAGAAATGGTTTCTTAATTTAACTGCTGGAATTTAATAAGGGTTATCAAGTTTTTTAAAATAATTATTAAATAAAAATTCATGATCAACTATTTATTTAATTAATTTTATAAAAGTTCTAAATCAACCCACTTCAATTCTCTAAGTTTTTATAAGTGTTATATATAAACTATACTTCATACTTTTTAAATAAAATTAGTAAAAAGTATTATTATACTAGATTAATAATTTATAAATAAAAGTAAAAAATTAGATTATATAGTTTTCAATTTTCTTATTTCCTTATTAAATTATAAAAATTTTGTTTACTACTTATTTTTTTTATTAACTATTTTTTAGTAAATTTTAATAATTTATTTTAATATAAACCAGCTTATTAATTTTTTTAAGCCTTATTTACCTTCTACTTCTTCCATTTTTTATCTTATAATAAAAGGTTTTATCTAATTTTTAATAATTTTTTTCATAAATATAAGAGTATAATTAACTTTAAATTATTCTAAAATAAAAACTTTCTTATTAAATATAAAATACATTCATAAATTATATAAGAAGTTTTATATATTAGCTTACTTATTATTAAAAATATTTAATTAATAACGTACCTCACCGGGAAGCGGGACACACCAGGAAGCGGGACACTTACTCTAAGTAAGAAAACCATATCAAAGAAATCCAAAAACCACACCAAAAATCCATCACCAAACGCGTCAATCGACCATCAACTTCCATCAACAATAAAACTATTAAAAAAAATCGTAAAATTATAAATTTAACGGTATGCAATCCAAAAGATTAAGTTTATTATATAGTATGTATTTCAGTTATATATTGTTTATAGTTGTTTTTAAAATTGTTACTGAAAATAGGCGGTATGTATATATATAGCGCTAAACGTAATATGTGGTTTATTAGCGCTGCGCTAATAAACTAATCGGTTTTTTTGTATATATTGTTAGGTATAGTAGTTATAATATAATTTATGACATTTTTTACGGTATATAACGCATGGTTGTGGTTGTGGACGTGACGGAAGTTGATGGTAGGTTGATGGTCGGTTGACGCGTTTGGTGATGGATTTTTAGTATGGTTTTTGGATTTCTTTGGTGTGGTTTTCTCGCTTAGAGTAAGTGTCCCGCTTCCTGGTGTGTCCCGCTTCACGGTGAGGTACGTTATAAAAAAAAATTAAATAAATATTATAATAAAATTAATAATAAAAAAAGTAGATTATATAATTTTAATATTATTTTTAATTTATAAATTAAATTATCTCTTTATGCTTTAGAGAATTAGAGTGAGGATTTTAAAATTAAATATTATAATAACTTTTTATAATATTATAAAAAGAATTATATATATAAAAAAATCCTAGGTAATATTATTAAATAATTTAAAAGTTTTTAAAAATCCTTTTGTTCCTATTTATTTAATTTAAATAAAAAGTTTTATGATATTTTTTTTTTTAAATTGGATTATTAAGTTATTAGTTGTTTTAAATTAATAAAAAATAATAAAAATTTAAATAAAACTAAATTTTATATTAATTAGTTAGTAATAAATTTAAAAATAATATTTCTACTTACTATTACTCTATATATAAAATAATTTTAATTTTAATTTTAATTTTTTTATTAAATTAAAACAGATTTATTATTAATTAATTAATAAAAATATATAAATAAAAATATCTTATATTATTATAAATAGTATAGGATATATTCAGTATACAGGTTACTTTTGTTAATATAAAATGAGTTTTTAGTTAAATTAAAAATATTATAATTTAAAAAAAATCTTATTTATATATTAAAACAATTAAAGCTATTATGATTATAAAAAATTTTTATAAATTAGAATTATATTTTAAAAAAATAATAAAAAATATAGAAATTAAAATTTAACATTATTAAAAAATAAAACTTTAATATTAAAAATAATAATATTTATTCAGAATATGTTTAATAATAAAAAGTAAAATTTGAGTATAATTATAAACTCTTAAGCTAAAATAACTTGATATAATTAATTTTTTTTTTATTTTTTTATAATTATTTTAGAAATTCTCAATTTAATATTTTAAGCTTCTCAACTTTTGATTTAAGTAATAAAAGCAAAAATATTATTTTATATATAGATTTATATAAAAAATATTTGGATCTATATATAAACTAATATAATTTAAATATGCTTACTTTTTTTTTATAATTTTATAATTTCTTGGTAAAATAGTTTTTTGTAATTTTGATAGTTTTTAAAATTTTTTTTAATTTTTTTTTTTAAAGAAAAACTAATTCATAGATGGTTTCGATTATTTAAAAACTAACTTATAAATGGTTTCTATTATTTAAAAATTAACCTATAGGTGGTTTCGACTATCTAAAAACTAACTTGTAAATAGTTTTGACCATCTAGAAACCAACCTAACCTGCCCCATGTCGCACTCTAGTTAACAGCACCTTTATCAGATTTTATAAAAAAAAATAAGCCTTAAAATTAGAATTATGAAGTAAAAAACTTGTTTTATTAATTTAAATCAATATTTATAGATAAGGTATATAAGTTATTAAGATATTTTTAATTAAACTTACTTATAATTATAAAAATTAATATTTTAAAATTTAGCATAAAAGCTTATTTTTTATAATAATATAAGAATAATATATGATATCTAATGTTATTTTATAGTAAAAAGATAATACTAATTAAAAAAAATTACTCTGTTTTCAATTAAGAACTGTTGGCCATAGTTAAGGTATTATATACTTAGTTATCTTATTTTAAAGAAAATTAATTTTAAATTATTATATATAATGGTTACTAAAGCTTAATATATTTTATAATTTTGAAGAAATTAAGTTTAAGGTAGATTTGTTAGGTAGAGAAACTGGCAGATTTAAATTTTAAGATTTATTATTATCTAAAAAAGGAAAATATAATAATAAATGTATTTTCAAAACAAATTAATTATAATTAATAAAAAAAAAAAAAAAATTATCTTTATTATTATTAAAGGAAAAATAACTAATACTTTTACTAAAAAAAATTATAAAATAAGTTATAAAATAGATTATAACCATTTTTATATTTATTAAAAAAAAAAAAATAATAAATTATTCTTGTAATTTGAAAATTCTTAATATTATTTAATTAATTAAAAAGAATGATACTAGAGCTTGTATTTGGGCGGTTACGGTGCCCGCCCATATTTTGCGTTGCGGGCACCCGGACCGTACGGGTTGCCAAGAACCGGTTTTTTTTTGCGCCCAAAACCCGCCGGGTCAAAATCAAATGGGCACCCGTTTGCCAAGAAACCGGTGGGTTAAACCGGTGGGCACCGGTTCTGACAAGAATTATCAGATTATGTAATCAGATCACGTGATCACCAAAAATTTTATTATATAATTTTAATTAAAATTAAAAATTAAATTAAAAATTAAAAAAATAAAATTGAATTTTAATTATTTTTTTTAAATTTAAATTTATTTTTTTTTAATTTAATTTAATTTTTTTTTTCCACAACACAGTTTTTGGGCGGTGCCCATGGGCGAACCGGACCGGATACAAGCTCTAAATGATACTGAGTATACTTGAGAATATAATATATAAAAAAAGCTATTATTATTTAAAAGTAAAATTATAATATTAAATTTGCTAAATTTTAAAAAAAGAATTATTTTAATAATTTATAACTTTTTATTAATAGAATATTTTAGAAAAACTAAAATTATAAAATTATTTTTAAAGAATTATTATTTTTCTAGATATTTATAATTTATATATCAATATATATCAAGCTATAATAAATACTAAAAAAATAAAATATTAAAAAAGTTTAAAGTAGAAAAACTATTATTATTAGAGCTACTGAGTTAATTTTAAAAATTTATATTAATGGATTTTATAGTCTGATTATTATTTTTAAAAAATTTTTTATTAGAAAATGACTCACCTAATTATAATATAATTTTAATAGTAGTAAATAGATTAATTAAATTTTTATATTTTATATTATGTATAGGTAAACTAATAATAAAAAAATTAATTAAGTTATATATAAAATATTTGTTTAAAAAAAGATTTCTTGATGATTTTATTTTAGATCAAAAAAAATAATTTATTATAAAATTTTTAAAAATATTATATAAAGGCTTTAAAATAACTACTTAATTTAGTATAGCCAATTATCTATAAATAAATGGTTAAATAAAAAAAAAAAATATTATTTTAAAATAATATTTAAAAAATTTCTGTAATTATAAATAAGATGATTAGGTTTAATTATTATTACTAATAGCATTCACATATAATATTATTTATTAAACTACTATAAAAATGTCTTTATTTAAGGTAACATATGGGTATAATGTTTGTTATAAGGTGAGTTATTATATAGTAGTAGAAATACCAATAGTAATTAATTTATTGAAATTTTTAGTTAAAATATATAAAATTTACTAATTAAAAATCTTATAAATTTAAAATTTTTTAGTTAAATAAACTAATACTAAATAAATTAAAGTATTAAGATATAAAATTGGAGATTAAGTGATGGTATTTAATAAATATATTGAGATAAAATGATTATTAGATAAATTAGAAATAAGATATTTAGGATTATATAAAATATTTAAGTATATGGGATCTAGAGTATATAAATTAAAACTATTTTAATCAATATAAAATTATAATATTTTTTATATTTTATTATTAAAATTATATATTTTTGATAAAATATATTTAGAACTGTTAGAACCACCTTCTATGGAGGTGGATGGCCATGAGAAATAGGAAGTTAAGAAAATAATAGTGGAAGACTGTTGGAAAAAGGGACCTAGATTTAAAAAAAAAAACTAAATTTTTTCTGGTGAAATAAAAAAGATAATCACTAGTATATAATTTTTAGGAATCTAAAGAAAATTTACTAAATGTGGAGAAGTTAATAAAGAGGTTTTGATATTCATCAAAATTTAATAAATAGAGGGGGTAATTCTTAATTAGAGTGCGACATGGGGCGGGTTGGGTTGGTTTCTAGAGGGTCGAAACTACTTATGGGTTGGTTTTTAGATGGTAGAAACCACCTATGGGTTGGTTTTTTTTAAAAAAAAAAACCTAACACGGTTTTAAAAACCATAAATTTTAATAAAAACTGTATTGCCAAGAAATCATTTTATTAAAAATAGTAATAAATTTATTAAAAATAGTAATAAATTTATTAAAAATAGTAATAAATTTATTAAAAATAGTAATAAATTTACTAAAAATAGTAATAAATTATGGTTTTTAATTAAATTTATAATTTAAAAAAATTATTAAAAAAAAAAAAAACTATTCAGCGGTTCTCCATGACTTATATCAAACTACCTAGTGGTTTTCCATGTGTAAGAATTGTGCACAGTAGGCTCGGGGTATCAAGGTAACACACAAGACGTTACAAAGATCAGAAGGCGTTGTTGTGTATATGTATATCCAAATTATTACTTAAATTGTTACTTAATTTTTTAAATATATATAATTCAAAAATATAAATATAAATAAATGTTAAAGTATGGAGATAACTTATGAAAAAAACATGGAGATAACTTGTGAAAAAAATATGGATATAACTTATAAAAAAAATATAGAGATAATTTTATAAAAGAAATATAAATATAACTTATAAAAAAAATATAAAAATAACTTTGTAAAAAAAATATAGAGATAACTTATAAAAAAAATATAAAGATAATTTTATAAAAAGAACATTTTTTATTTTTTTTGTTTAATTTCATATTATTTCTCAATTTATAATAATATTTCTACTTTTCTAATTATTATATATAGTAATTTATCTATAGTTTTGACTTTTACTTATAATTTTTTTTTTTTTAAATTTTTGTTATAAAATCCCCTTCTTTAATATTAATATTTTATTAATATTTTTATTTCAAGTTTAATATGGTTTTTAGTACTGATATATATTTATAGTATTTCCTAATTTTTCTGGGTATTAATTTTTGATGATTTTGTTTTTTTTTAGGTTTTAAGTAGAGTTCGACA
>JAJTUB010000187.1:0-17279 GCA_036971345.1 Dactylellina drechsleri | reverse complement strand
TTTTTTTTTAAGAGTATCCATAATATCCTCTAACTACTAAGTTATATAAAAATCTGCAATCAACTTATATTTAAATATAATAAATTTTAATATATTTAAAACTAAAAACATTTCCACAAAAAAATTTAAGAAATAAAAAAAAAAAAAATATTATTTTAAATATAGAAGAAAAAATTATATAGTATATAATTATTGATAAAGCATTGCAAATAAAAAAAATTAAGAATAGCAAGAGAAATAGATCTGATGTTAAAACTCCTGATATTAAGAGAAATAAGTGAATTTAAGTTATAATTAGGTATAGTATACCATAATAATTTATTATTAATTGATTATTTATTTTATTTTATAATTAAAACTAATATTATTTGGGATAATAATTCTATACTAGTTAAAATATTATTAAATTGTGGTACTTTATTAAATTTTATATTTATATAATTTGTTATAGGAAGAAAGATTTTAACAAAAATAAAAAATACTTATGTTTTATTAAAATTATTTAATAGAATTATAGTTATTGGTGAAGGTATAAGGCATTACACTGAATTGCTGTAGTTTAATATAGACAAAATTAAAGAAAATATTTAATTTAAAATTACTAATATAAAAAATTATAATATAATTTTAAGTTTATTATAATTAAAAATTAATAATCTAGATATAAATTAAACTAGACA
Organism: Dactylellina drechsleri; assembly: GCA_036971345.1. NCBI lineage: Eukaryota > Fungi > Ascomycota > Orbiliomycetes > Orbiliales > Orbiliaceae > Dactylellina > Dactylellina drechsleri. The sequence goes on along the minus strand of JAJTUB010000187.1, from coordinate 16,599 downwards.
TTATATTATTTTATAAAAAAATGTGAGATATTGTATTATGATAATATTTATAATTTTGGCTACTAAATTCTTAATTGATTTCAACAATTCAATAGTTGTAAAAATTATTTTATTTTTATTATAACCTTATAAACTACTTTATAATATTCTGAAGTAATACTATGATTTTGTAGATTTATTCTTAGATAAAGTAATAAACTAATTATTTATATAATAATTTTAAGATTATAAAATTTTTTTGAAGTAAGAAATTACACCCCTCTTTAAACCAATCTATAAGTTATTTTTGTTAGAGAATAAAATATTATATAACTATATTTAAATAATGAGGAAAAAAAAATTTATTAAAAAAAATAAATTGCTAGTAGCTGTATTAATACTATTTATTAAAAAAAAAGATAGTAGTTTAAAATTATATATAAATTACCACAGCTTAAATAAAATTATAATTAAAAATTATTATTTATTATTTTTTATTAATACTCTCTTTAATAAATTATAAAGTATAATAATATTTATTAAATTAAACTTGAAAAAAGCCTATAACTTAGTGTAAATTATAATAAAAAATAAGTAAAAAACCACTTTTAAAATCTAATATAAATTATTTGAATATTTGGTAATGTCCTTTGGACTTACAAACACACTAGTAAACTTTTAGTTGTTATTCAATGTATTATTTTGCAATTTAATTAATAACTTTGTTGTAATTTACCTTGATGATATATTAATATTTTTAAAAAATATTTAAGATTATTTTGTGTATGTATATACTGTCTTACAATAATTAAAAAAAGTAGGATTATTAATAAAAACGGATAAATACCAATTTCATATAACAATAATCAAATTCTTAGAATTCATTGTATCAACCCGCAGTCTCTTAATGGATCCAAAAAAAATCGAATTAATTTGTAATTAAAAATTATTAACTAATATTAAAAAATTGTAATCCTTTTTTAAATTCTTTAACTTTTATATATGTTTTGTTGCAAAGTATAGTACGCTAACAAAACCCTTTACAAAATTATTTAATAAAAAAATACTATAAAACTAGAAAAAAGAATAAGTAACTATATTTATTTGTATAAAAAAAAAATTTCATATTAATATGATATTACTATACTTCAATTATTTGTGAGTTACTGTAATTAAAATTAATACCTTTAAATTTAATATAGGCGTATGCCTCTTACAACAAAACAAAACTAGTATATAAAAGTTTATATACTTCTATAATAAAAAAATGACACTTATAAAAAAAAACTACAAAGTTTTTGATTAAGAAATACTAGTAATTATAAAAGTATTTAAAAAATAAAAAGCATACTTATGCAGCCCCTTGTTTTGAGTTGTTATATATAGTAATTATAAAAGTTTAGAATACTTTATAATTTTGAAATAATTTAATGTAAGGTAAATTAAATGATTACTATTATTAGTAGATTATAATTTTAAAATTTAATATAAACTAAGAATCAAAAATATTAAAGCTAATATTTTTTTATATTAACTTGTACTTTAAAATAATCTAAAATTAATTAATTTATTTTTACTACTACTAAAACTAAAATAATTACTAAGAACAATAAATATCGAATTGTAAACTATTATAAGTATAAAAAATAGAATTTCTAATAATATTAATATTTTTATTAAAAAATATAAGAAAGATATAAAAGTATAATAAATTATAAATATAGTAAACTACAAAAAAATAAAATATATAGAAAAATATTGTTTAAAAAAAAATGGTATATTAGTATTTTAGAATTAACTTTATATATTTAATTTATTTAGTCTGTAGAAGGAAGTAATATACTGTATATATGATACCCTTTTTATAGGTTATTTTGATTATTGTAAAATAATTAAACTATTTTCTAGAAATTATTACTTTCTAAGATTTACTAAATTTATTTATTAGTATATTGTAAGTTACAATATATGTTAGTAAAACAGAATAATATGGAAATTAGCTAAAAATAAACTACTACTATTATTAATTTTTGATATATTATAGCGCAGTATTTTAATAAACTTTATTATAAAATTATTAAAATTTAAAAATTTAATATTAGATGATAGCTTGCTGTAATATAATATTATTTAAATAATAATTAATAAATTAATTAAGTATATTTATTTTATTTTTTATAATAAATTGTAGGTAAATAAACTTGCAAAATTATATATTTATTATTTATTATATAATAATATCTTCAAAGATTTTGTATTAGATCAAGGTAAAATGTTTATTTTTAAATTTATTATAATTTTTTATAAGGTATATAATATTAATAGAAATATATCAACAGCTTTTTATTTTTAAATAAATGGTTAAATAAAAAGAATAAATTAAATATTAGAATAATATTTATGAAATTACTATAATTACTAGTAAAATAATTAATGTAAGCTGTTGCTCCTCGCAATGTTTATTTATAATAACACATTTTAAACTACTATAAAAATAATACTATTTTTTGTAAAATATGGATTTTATTCCAAATTTAGCACCAAAAGTAGTATAACAACATGTATGCCTACAGTAGAAGAGAGAATAGAAGAACTTAAGACAATACATAAAACTTGTTACACTGAAATAAAATAAGTTTAAAATGAATAAGTAAGGTATTATGATAGATAATAAAATAAAATACCAGAATATAAAATTAGCTAAAAGGTTATATTATTTAGCGGAAATATCTAAATTAAAAAATCTAATTATAAACTAGAATATAAATATTTAGGTTTATGGAAGATTACTGCTTGTATTAATTTATATACTTATAAACTAGCTATATCTAAATTAATATGGCAATATAAAGTTTTTTATATTTTTTTATTAAAATTATATATTATTAACAAAATTTACCTAATTTACTCTAAGCCGCAGCCTGTTGAAGTAGATAAAAAAAAAAAGTATAAAATCAAAAAAATTCTTATAATAAAAAAATTTAAGAAAGGACCAAAATCGCAAATTATAACAATCTATTACTTAATTAAATAAAAAAACTAGTTATTAACAAATTTAACTTAGAAACCAAAAAAAAACATTACACATACAAAAATAGTATTAAAATAATTTAATTTAAAATATAGAAATTTATGTTTACTTATAATAAAATTCAACTAAAAATATAATTATATATAAGATAATTTTATGTATTTATTTTTAAAAAATAGATTTAAAAAACTAAAAATATATTATATTAATTTGTAATTTAAAGTCTAGTATTTTTTTTTTTTCTTTTTTAGACCAATTTTCGTACTCTTATATTTCCCATGGTAAATTGGTTTTCCATAATCTTTTGTATAATAAGCTGTATTATCTCTATCCTTATCTCTGTTACTATCTCCATTTTTATCTCTATCCCTATCTCCATCCCTATCCCCATCTCTATAAGTATAAGAAGTAATTCTAGCTAGGCTAGCCTCTACTACAATAAGTTATCCTATCTTATTCTTAGGCACTATTTTAATAAGTATTTTATTAAGTTCCCAAATTACCTAAATAAAAAACTTTATATTATTGAAATAATTTGTTATATTTGTGTTTATAATATTAGATAGTAGATTTTTAAAACTTTAAATAATTTTCAATTTATTTTTTATTATAATAAATTATACCTCAATAATTGTAAGTTATATTTTATAATTAACTGCAGTATTAAGAATTCGAAATTTTTCAAAAATAATTTTAAATAATACTAGTATAATCTCAAAAAAAGTATATTCTTAAATAGAATAGTTAATAACAATGTTATAATTAATATGTATTGTTAAGATTACCAGGTAATTTATTATAGTTAGGTTTAATATATAAAGTTTTATAGTTATAGTGGTTGTATTAAAAACAATATTATTAAAATAATATATAGCATTTTATCTCTTTTAATAACAAGTATATTAATTAAAGCCGTTTTGATAATAAGCAAAACTAGATGCAAAATATTTATTATATTTATTAATTAAAGGGCTACTGAGATTAATAACTGCAGCTTTAGCCAAATTAACAAAATGTATTTTTAAATAATCAACCATATTAAAAGCAAATTATATCAAAAAAATATATATTAATTATAGAAAGTAAAAAAAATAAAATAAAATTATCTTACAATATATCAAACCATAATAAAGTAAAAAAAAAAAAAACTAAAAAAAATATTCTTTTATAAAACTATATACTACCTAAAAAAATAATTATAATATATAAGTAACTATATTATATTATTATATATTTATAAATAACTTTCCTTTATTTTTTATTCTTATTAAGTTTTAGTGTATTATAAGAATTTGCAAAAGACTGAATAAAATAAACAATACAAGAAAATATTATAAGTATAAAAAAATATAACAAAAAAAAATATAATTATTTGTAAAAACATGTAGTAACCTAGAGTATATTAAAAAGATATTCATATTTATATTTTGATTATTTCTTTATGATATTAGATTTTTAGTATTAATATTCTAAATTTAATACTAATTACCAAGACTATAATATTATTGCCTAAGCTTGAAATTATTTATAATAATGTATAGAAAATAACCCTTCTAATCACTACACCTGTTGTAATAAAGAAACAGTGAGAAAGTACATATTTATAAAACAAAACAACAATTTTTAATTATTAATTTAGTTAAATGTCCGTTTTTTTTATGATATATAATTTAGTATAAAAGAGAAGGATGTTAAGCTTTGTTTATGTTAAGTATAGCGCAGGCTATAGCATATGGCTGCAACAATGATATAAATATAAGATCTTCGGACCTTACAATCCATCTATATGCCTTATGACCAGGGCACTGTCCGATACCGCTCGCAACCTCTCGCTCCGAGCTTATGTATATATAGACGTCTTTATAGACGACAAAGATCAGCTCTTTGTCTATTAATCTAAGTCTGTTCCTCCCCGTACGTTACCTCTCGCGTCCCCCCGCTTGAGGTCTGACAAGTTGTGATTATGGTTTTAAGGAATTTGTATTTAATAACTTTAAATTTTATTTTTTCAAGTTAAACTTTAAGGTTGTATTTATTGAGTATTTTTAAAATAAATATAATATATTTATAATATTTTTCTGGGTTATAGCTGTATATTAATATATTATTTAAATAAATAATACATATTTTGTCAATATAATTTTTAAAAATATAATTTATAAAAATTTAAAAGGATGTGGGGGCATTAATCAATCCTATAAATATAATTATATATTTAAATAATTTATATTTATATTTAAAGGTAGTTTTTTAAATATTTTTGGGTATAATTTATAAATTGTAATATTTAATTATAATATTTAATTTGGTAAATTATTTGGTTTCTTATAATCAATTTAAGGATTTAAAAATAAGTGGTAATTTAATTTAATTTTTTATAATAATATCATTAAGGTTTTGATAATTAATATATATTTATAATTTATTGTTTTTTTTAGGTATAAATAGGATAAAATATTTTGTAAGAGATTAAGAGAGTTAAATATATCCTTTGTATAAATTTTTTTTAAAATATTTTGTAGTGTTTTAAACTCTTCTTAAATATATGCATAAACAAGTATAAATTTTGGTATAATACTTTCTTTGAGTGGTATCTCATAAATAAATTTATTAAATTGAGGTAGAGCATCTTTATTGGGTAATTTTTTAAAAATTTTAATTTACTTAAAAATTTATTTGGGGATTTTAGTAGTAATATCTTTGATAATTTTTTTAATAATTTTATAAATGTTTTTGGTTTTGATTTATATATATTTAAGAGTATTGGGTTTATTTTAGGATTGATGATAGATTTTTTTGTTAGAAAGGTGTTTTGTTAGTTGTAAATATATTTCTTTTTTTTAAATTCTAAGTTTAATGTGTTTTTGAGTAGTTTAATAGTTGCATCTAATAAATTTAATAATTTATAATTAAAAACTAATTTTTGGATTGTGGTTTTATAACCAGTCATATTCTAAGATGAGGTTGTTATTTTTGAGGTCAAAAATATTAATTATTCTTTTTTTAAGGTGATTATTGATAATAAAGGTGATAGTGATTTTATATTTGATTGTTTTAAGGGGGCTTCCTCCAAAAACTATAACATTATAGTATATTAATTTAAGGGATATAAATAATATATATTTTTTAATATAATTTTCTAAAATATAAGTAATTTCTGTTCCATTATCAACAAAAACTTTAATAAAATTTTCATTGATTATATAAGATATATTAAAATATTATTTAACAATTTTATTAAATATCTTATCTAATCTTTTTTTAATAAAACTTAAGCTGGATTGTTTGAAGTGTATTAAGGTTTAAAACTTTTTTAATTTAAAGATTTATTAATCAAGTTTATAATATTTCTTGTGATTTTTGCTTTTGTTAGTGGTTTGTAATTGATATATTAATATTTAGAAAAACTGGGTGAAGATTGGGTAGTGAGATAATATAATTTTTTTTATTGTTTTGAAGGTATTGTCAAAGCTTTGGGAGATAAATATACTTTTAGTAGAATATTTAAAGTCTAATAAGATTTTTTTTTTGTATATTTTTTGGTAATTATTTAGTTTTATAATTGATTTTTAGTGTAAGTTGTTTATTTTTGTATGTAGTGTTTACACATAACAAAATATCCAGTATATGTTATGTATCTAAGTTTTTGTCTATATATTATGTATTTTGTAATATTACTATATTGTTTAGATTGAATAATTATTAATTTTAATTTTTTTATAAAGGTTTCTTCTTTTTTAATAATATTTTAATAATTATTAAAATTTTTGGCAAATTCTACACTATATTTAACAATTATAGTAAAGTAAATAATATATTAATAAAATTTATAAAAACTTTATTAAAATTGTTTTGCAAAGTAAAATCCTTCCATAAAAATATTGTTAATACAAGAGGTGTAAACATTTTCTAATTTATTAAAATTATAAGTTTTATATAGATAGTATTTTTAATTTCCTATATTTTATAGAATATGTTTTAAAAGTTTATATTTTTGAGTTTTTGTATTCAAAAAATTTGTTATTTTTTTTTAAATCTGAATGTTGATTACATTATTTTTTTAAGTATTACTTAATTGGTTTATCTTTTTTTATAAATATTTCTTCATAAAAGTTATAATTTAAAACATTTTATTATTCTTCTTCATTGTGAGTGGTTTGAAATTATTTTTTAAGGTAAATCTTAAATTAATAAAATCTAAGGTCTTTGGGGATAAATTGGTTTTAAATTTCTTCTTAGTATTAATATTTTTGTCTTAAGTTGTTGGTTGAATTTCAAATATATTATAAGTATTATTTTAAAAAGAGATTATTCCAAATCTAATAATATTTTTTAATAATAAATAAATTTAAGTGTCTGGGTAGTATAATATATTTTTATTTCATATCTAATATTTCAAAAGTATTTTAATTAAGGGATATAACTTTTATTTGCTAATTTTTTTTAATTAATTTTTTAAATTGGATAGTAGTCTATAGTATTTCTTTTATTATTTTATTTTAAATTTATTAATTAGTTCGGAAATTGCTTATAGCATTACAAATTCATTAGAGAATAATTTCAAAGAAGTTTTTTTTAGAAATAATTTGATTGATGGTGATATTAAAAATTTATTAAATTCTTATTTTAGTTTAAATTCTTAATATTTATTTTTATATTTAAATTTGTTATAAGATATGCATTGTTTATGTGGTTTTTCATAATCTGTAATATAAACTTGTTTGGGTTACCATTTTTTTTAAGGTTAATTTTATCTGCAGTTTCTAGCTATATACCCTTCTTTATTACATTTAAAACAAACAAATTTGTTAAATTTTGAAAATTTATTATATTATAATTTATATTAATTTTAAGTAACTTCTAGCTCCATAAAGGCTAGTTTATAAGTAGAGTTCGACATGGGTCGGTTTTAACCCAGAAACCGATGGGTTGGGTCGGTTTGAGAGGGGTTATGGGGAATTGTTGGGTGGTTTTTATTAAAATTGAAAACCACTTAAAAACTATCAGTTCCCCGCTTATCGATAAGAAATTAAGCCTTGATAGGGATTATTAATGCTATTTTATATGTAGAGTAATGCACAGATTTTTTTAATAAAAATAAGTTGTTGAGTGTTTGAACAACTTTAATTTAACATGCACATAATTTTATTTTTTAAATTAATATATAAAAAAGAATAAAGCATTAGATACTGAGTACTAGAAATTAAACTTCATATTTTTGATATTTTTAAAAATCATAAATTTAAAAACATAAATAAATTAAAAAATATATTGTTATAAAAAATTAAAAATTATTTTTGTAGAATGTGATCTACTTGGGGAACTAAAGTATGTATAATATAATAATATAGTTTATTGTTTTTGTATATTATAATTTATTTATTTATATGGATTACAAATTTATTTATTACTGTATATAGAAGATTTAGTATTTATTATAAATTTATTTATTAAAAGAAATATATTTATACTTAAAGTAATTAATAAAAAAATATTCTATAACTTTTTATATAATTTTTAAAATATTTTTCTTTTATTTAAAAGCCCTATTATTATATAATTAGTTTTATATAATCTTATAAACTAAGTAAGTAAAAGTTGATTTGGGTATCAGGAGTTTAATATTTTTTTATATTTTCCTAATTTCTTAAAAAGTAACTACTATATTTAATTAAGAAAAATGAGTAGCTGTTCTATATATAGAATAACAGTGAAGTAATAAATTTATTTTTAAACTTATTTTGTTATGGTTTTCTGAGAAATGTTGTTTTGGGTATTTTTTTATTTCTTACTATAACTGTAGGTTTAGGCTTGATAATTTTATATTTAACAGTAATTTTCGTTTTTAAAATTATTTTAAAGTTTAAGATATTTTAATATTTAGAAATATATGATAATAGAGTGGTTTTGTAAATTTTGATTTTATATAGATTATTAAGTAAATTATTTTCAAGACTAAGATTGATTAGAAATTAAAACATCAAAAATAAGTTTATACCATACTTATATAATATATTTATAAATTTAGATTGATATAAACATTAGATAGCTTTAGATCCTATAGATATAATATCTTGTAGATGATATATTAGTATAGCTAATTTTTTTGTTTAAAAAATTATATTTAAAATTATTGATATTGGTTGTTTACTATATATAAGTTCTTATATTGTAAGATTTTGTATTGCAATTTTTATTAGTTTGAACTTGCATAATCTTGCCTAAAAACTATTATTCTTTGATATATATTACTAAAAATATGTTTTCACAGTAAGAGTGTAAGGATAAGTATATAAAATAAATAATGTTAGTTTATTTATAATAATAAAAAAATTGTTTTAAGTTAGCATATATGGAATTTTTGAATAAAATAAGAAAAAGAAAAATTTGAGTTAGATTTATAAAAAGAATATAATTTTAAATTAGATTTTAATTTTTTTAATTTATTAATAGACTTATTATCCCCATATATTTAATTTTCTAAGTAAAATTAAATTTTTTTTATTTTTAAAATTATAATAAAGAGCTTATAATTTTAAAATGTTATTAAAAAAATTTGATATATTTTTTTTAAATACTATTTGTTAAAAAAAGTTTTAAAAGTTAAAAAGTGGGTGGGATAAGGTGGAGTTAGAAATTAAAAATAAGTTTATAAAAAAGAAATTTGTTATTAAATAAAGATTAGAGAAGAGCTCTGATTTTTAAAAATTTAATACTACTAACTAAAAAACTAATCTTGATAAATGGGTTAAAAAATATTTAAATAAGAGTTTATAGGATGAAATAATTAGAGTTTGTATTGTCTGGAAGAAAAATAATCCTGAAAGTTTATTTGTCTTAAATAAAAAAGATATTTTTACTCTTATTAAGAAATTTATTCAAAATATGAAGAATTAGTTACTGATTAAACAAGTTTAAAAAAAAAGTTTGATTTAATTAAAAAAAATAATTTTTTTAAAATTAGTCTTAATAAACTTTTAGGTATAATTGTATTGAGAAAATCTTCAAAAGACAGGGAATCAAAAATAAGTTAACATTTAAATTAATAGGATGACTTTGAAAAAAGATATAAAAAAAAAATGTAAAAAATAATAATATAAATTTAATAAATAAAACTAAAAAATCTGTAAATAATAAGGATAATAATATGGGATATTTAAATTAAGTGTTTTGAAATTAAAATTTGATATTTTAATTTTTTTATATATTGGGAAATGGTGTACCAGTACTTTAATATTTTTCATAAAAATAATTTAAATTTTAATTGAAATAAATAAATTTTCTTTTTACATTCTCAGCTTTTTGAAATTGTAATAAAAAAAATTGTTATTTTTTATGTTATTCTATGTGTAGAGTAATGTATAAATATTATAAAAAAAACTAGATTGATTTAAACCAACCCAAATTAGCTTAAACTAAGTTAGTAATAATATAAGCACAACTTAATCTATTATTAAATATTTTTTTTTTGGTGATAATTACTTTTTTTGTACTAATAATTATATTTTTTAAAAAATAAAGTTTACAATATCATTTCAAATTAAATCTACAACCTTTAACCTATTCATAAACCTCTAATTAATATTCAATTGTAAATTTATTATTTTTACTGTTAAAAATAAAAATAACATTAAAAATTGGTGATAATCAACCAATTAGATTAAAACTTAGTAATCAGCTAGTAAAAATAACAAGCCATATCAAATCTTAGATTTCAATTCTACTAAAACCTCTCCTATTTGGCAAGATTTTGAAAAAGTTATCTATATACAAACAAAAGAACTGCATATTCTTTGCCTAATCTATAACATATCACTTGCATACCCCTATACTAAAAGTAATAAAACTTCTTCCATAAAAGGCTATTTAGAATCCAGTTGTTATAAGTAGGTATCAAGAAAAACTAGTCGCCAAAAATCAATTACTTTTTTTTTTATTAAACTTAATACAGTAAGTAGATTTTTACCATAAAAGATTTAATATTATTTTATATATAAAATAAATCTAATTTTATTTAAATTTTAGATTATTAGAAAGACGAATAGTTTAAATTCTTAAAGCAAAATTATAAGCTACTACTTTTCAAACTGATAATAAATAATAACCTTTTTTTTCGATTTTTTGATAATTAAGAATTTTATAATTTTTTATATATATTGTTTTTAGATATTAAATTATTTTTTTTTAAAAAAATAAAAATTATACTCGAAAACTACATCAGCAAAAAAATTTGTTAACATCCGAGCCATCTGATGGCTCGGATGGCTCAGCGATCTTTTGTGTCCTGGAACCATCCCGCCAGCTACGAGAGGTCACGGGAGGTCAACGATATCTGGTCCTGCGTACGATCTTTGGCATCCGACCACACCTCCCTATAGTCCTGCGGTCGCCTTTCGGTGTCTGATTGAATTTTAAGAAAAAAAAATTTATTATAATTATTTATGTATCTAAAGTTATATGTTAGAATAAAAGAAAATAAATAAAGATTTTTACTGGACGCTTCTAGTTTTTTTTCATTCTTTTAGTAGTGAATTTAATTTTTTTTTTTTGTTATTATTTATTGGTATAAAATTTTGAGGAGTTCGAATTCTGGGTGGTTTGTTTAATAGTGCATTAATATGAGATTGTATGAGATTTTGGTGGTATGATATTAGTTTTTTCTAGGCTTGATTGGTTATGTTAATGTATAAGTTATTAAAGATTACTAAATTTTAGTCAGTTGTGAAAATGTTGTAACAGATGCTGGAAGTCTTATTATAGCCATTTATGGTCTTAAAATTGATCTTCTGATTATAGATATCTTTTTTTTATGATTTTAATGTGATTTAAATATATATAGTGGTCTATACTAAAATCCTAGGATTTAGTTTTTTTATAAGATTTGGTTCTTTGATTCCTTTTTTTTTTTGCAAATTTTAATACTGATGGATTAGAATTTTCAAAATTGTTGGATATGTGAAGAGAGTTTGTAGATATCTATTAATAAATTATAGATGTTTATTAACAAAGAAATTAATTATAGTTCCTTTTTTTGCAAAATATTTTAATAATTTGGTATTTAATAAAATTTTAATTTTGTTTGATTAAATGTTAATATTAAGATAGCTTAGACTATATATATCCAGTATAATATCCTTAGTAATGCTTATTAAATGTAAATGAAAGTTTTTAATATAACAACATATTTAACTAATATTAATTTATAATTATAATATCTAAGCTATAAAAAAAAAGAATCTACAAATAATTTTGATAAATATTAAATTTAACCTGGTATTTTTTACCAAATTTTAAGTGTATGCTTTTATTTGGGGGATATTTAATTAGATTTTACTACAAAATTATTAAAGAAAAAAGCTGGATTTTTGTTTTTTAAAAATTAGATTTTTATATTTAGATAATAAGTTTTTATTAAATCTTTTTCTAAATAAAAGAATTTTTGCAAAACTAATTGAAAATACTAAAGAGCTTATAAACTTTAATTAAAATTTTATTAACCTTCTTTTTATAACTTTTTTATAATTAAGATCAGTAATTAATTCAGTATACTAATATTTTTTTAAATTATTAGCTAATGCTGGTAGTCTGATAGAAACTACTATTTGTATTATAAATTTTAGATATAATAGTTCAAGATTAGATGTATTATTTTGGTATTGGTTATTGTTTTTATATTTATTATTTTTTGGTTTCATTGTGTTAAACAGAGCGTATCTGTAGAAGGACTGAAATATTCTAAAAAAATATAATATAAGAAAAAAAATAAGGAATAGTAAGAAATTAAAAAAGGGCTTATGTTAATTTAATATTATGAGAAGGTTGTATCAGATTTTGAGAGGCGGATGTTTATGGCCAATTGCTTTGAAGTTTTGATGGGGTGTGCTAAGATTGGTATCAGCCTTCTGTCGTCATATAATAACCTCCCTATATCCCTGTCAGCCTCCCGTGCTCCACACAATGACCTCTGGGGGGTTCAGATTTTTTGCTGATGATAATATTTATAATTTTAACTATTAAATTCTTAATTAATTTTAACAATTTAATAGTTGTAAAAGTTATTTTATTTTTATTACAACCTTACAAACTATCTTATAATATTTTAAAGTAATATTATAATTTTATAAATTTATTTTTAAACAAAGTAACAAATTAGTTACTTACATAATAATTTTAAAATTATAAAATTTTTTTAAAGTAAAAAATTATACTCCCCTTCAAATTAATTTATAAATTATTTTTGCTAAAAAACAAAACATTACATAATTATATTTAAATAATAAAAAAAAAAAAATTTATTAAAAAAAGTAAGTTACTAATAGTTATACTAATATTATTTATTAAAAAAAAAGATGGTAGTTTAAGATTATATATAGATTACTATAATTTAAATAAAATTATAATTAAAAATTATTATTTATTACTTTTTATTAATACTTTTTTTAATAAGTTATAAGATATAATAATATTTATTAAATTAAACTTAAAGGAAGTTTATAACTTAGTATAAATTATAATAGAAAATAAGTAAAAAACTATTTTTAAAGCCTAATATAAATTATTTAAATATTTGGTAATGTTTTTTAAACTTATAAATATATTAGTAAGCTTCTAGTCACTATTTAATATATTATTTTATAATTTAATTAATAATTTTATTATAATTTACTTTAATAATATATTAATATTTTTAAAAAATATTTAAGATTATTTTATATACATACATATTATCTTATAATAATTAAGAAAAGCAGGATTATTAGTAAAAATGGATAAATACTAATTTCATATAATAATAATCAAATTTCTAGGATTCATTATATTAACCCGCGATCTTTTGATAAATCCAAAAAAGGTTAAATTAATTTATAATTAAGAATTACTAATTAATATTAAAAAATTGTAATTTTTTTTTAGATTTTTTAATTTCTATATATACTTTATTATGAGGTATAGTATGTTAGTAGAATTTTTTATAAAATTATTTAATAAAAAGATATTATAAAACTAGAAAAAAGAGTAAGTAGTTATATTTATTTATATAAAAAAAAAATTTTATATTAATATAATATTATTATATTTTAATTACTTGTAAGTTATTATAATTGAAATTAATGTTTTTAAATTTAATATAAATATATATTTTTTATAATAAAATAAAATTGGTATATAAAAACTTATATACTTTTATAATAAAAAAATAATATTTATAAAAAGAAATTACAAAATTTTTAATTAAAAAATATTAATAATTATAAAAATATTTAAAAAATAAAAAATATATTTATATAACTTTTTGTTTTAAGTTATTATATACAATAATTATAAAAATTTAGAATATTTTATAATTTTGAAGTAATTTAATACAAGGTAAATTAAATAGTTACTATTATTAATAAATTATAATTTTAAAATTTAATATAAATTAAAAATTAAAAATATTGGAGTTGATATTTTTTTGTATTAACCTATGTTTTAAGATAATTTAGAATTAATTAATTTATTTTTATTATTACTAAAATTAAAATAGTTATTAGGAATGATAAGTGTTAAATTGTAGATTGTTGCAAGTATAAAAAATAAATTTTCTAATAATATTAATATTTTTATTAAAAAATATAAGAAAGATATAAAAGTATAATAAATTATAAATACAATAAACTATAAAAAAATAAAATATATAAAAAGATATTGTTTAAAAAAAAATAATATACTAGTATTCTAGAATTAATTTTATATATTTAATTTATTTAGTTTATAAAAAAAAGTGGTGTGTTGCGTATATAATGTTTTTTTTATAAATTATTTTAGTTATTATAAAATGATTGAATTATTTTCTAGAAATTATTACTTTCTAGGATTTACTAAGTTTATTTATTAGTATATTACAAATTGTAATGTATGCTAGTGAAATAGAATAGTATAAAGATTAGTTAAAAATAAATTGTTATTATTATCAATTCTTAATATACTATGGCACAATATTTCAATAAATTTTATTATAAAATTATTAAAATTTAAAAATTTAATACTAGGTAATAGTTTGCTGTAATATAATATTATTTAAATAATAATTAATAAATTAACTAAGTATATTTATTTTATTTTTTATAACAAACTATAGATAGATAAATTTGTAAAATTATATATTTATTATTTATTATATAATAATATTTTTAAAAACTTTGTATTGGATTAAGGTAAAATGTTTATTTTTAAGTTTATTACAACTCTTTATAAGGTATATAATATCAAAAGAAATATATCAACGGCCTTTTACCCCCAAACAAATAGTTAAATAAAAAGAATAAATTAAATATTGGAATAATATTTATGAAATTACTATAATTATTAGTAAGATAATTAGTGTAAGTTACTATTTTTTATAATGTTTGCTTATAATAATATATTCTAAGTTATTATAAAAATGATATTATTTTTTATAAAATATAAATTTTATTTTAAATTTGGTGCTGAAGGCAGTGTAATAATGCGCATACTTGTAGTAAAAAAAAGAATAGAAGAATTTAAAATAGTATATAAAATTTATTGTATTAAAATGAAACAAATTTAGAATAAATAAATAAGGTACTATAACAGACAATAAAACAAAATACCAAAATATGAAATTGGTTAAAAGATTATATTATTTAGCAAAAATATTTAAACTAAAAGATTTAATCATAAACTAGAATATAAACATTTAGATCCATAAAAAATTATTATTTATATTAGTTTGTATGTCTACAAACTGGTTATACCTAAATCAATACAGTAATATAAAATTTTTTATATTTTTTTATTAAAACCATATATTATTAATAAAATTTATTTAATTTACCCTGAGCCGCAGCCTGTCGAAGTGGACAGAGAAAAAAAATACAAAATCAAAAAAATTCTTACAATAAAAAAATTTAAGAAAGGATTAAAATTGTGAGTTATAATAATCTATTATTTAGTTAAATAAAAAAATTAGTTACTAGCAAATTTAATTTAGAAACTAGAAAAAAATATTATACATACAGAAATAATATTAAAATAATTTAATTTAAAATATAAAAGCTTGCATTTACTTGTAGTAAAATTTAATTAAAAATATAATTATATATAGGATAACTTTATATGTTTATTTTTAAAAAATAGATTTAAGAAATTAAAAATATATTATACTAACTCGCAACCTAAAACCTAATGTTTTTTTTTTTTTTTCCTTAGATCAATTTTTATATTTTTACACTTCTTATAGTGAATTAACCTTTTATAACCCTTCACATAATAAGTTGTACTATTTTTATCTCTATTTTTATTATTATTTTTATTTTTATTTTTATTTTTATTTCTATCTCTATTCTTATTTTTATAAGTATAAAAAGTAATTCTAGCTAAACTAACCTCTACTATAACAAATCATCTTATTTTATCCCTAAATACTATTCCAATAAATACTCTACTAAATCTTTAAATTATCTAAATAGAAAACTCTATATTATTAAAATAATTTATTATATTTGCATTTACAATACCACTGGCAGATAGTAAATTTTTAAAATTTTAAACAACTTTTAACCTATTTTCTATTGTAATAAATTAGC
>JAJTUB010000186.1:0-17310 GCA_036971345.1 Dactylellina drechsleri | reverse complement strand
TTATAATTTTTATAATAGTTGAAGATATTATTTTATTATAATAATAATTTAAAATATTGTGAATAGTATTAAAAATTTTTTTAGGTATAACTAAAGTTAAAAATATTATTAAAATATTTTATATTATTTTTACTAATTTAGGAAACTTATCTTTATTTAATTATTAAAATTTGAGAATATTTTTTTTTAATGGATTTGAAGATTATTTATAATATATTTTTACTTCTGTAGACTTGTTACCAATATTTTTATGTTGTGTAGAGTCAAAAAAGTTTTAGAATAAATATTATTTATCAAATTTTGAGATATATTTTTTATTATTATTATTAAATTTAATTATATTATTATATTATTCAAAATAAAATTATTAGAACTTATTATAATACTATCTTTTATAATTAAAATTTTATATTTTATAATTATTAAATTTAATTACTGGATTTAAATAATTACTTAAATTATAAAGTAGGCCTGCAGAAAAGTATATTTTTTTATAATATTTTCTTAACTTTTGAATTGCAGGCTTTAAGATATTAAAAATATTAATTTTCTAAAATTTAATCTCTTTCTTAAAAATATTTTTTATATTATCAAGGTAATCAAATAACTTATTATAAATTTTCTATACTAGATGTATTATTATATTTTAAGATTATAAAACAAAATTTGTATATCAATAAAATAATTTAAAAAAAACCGTTATTTATTTGATTTATTTTTATTTTTTAAAAGTAGGAATAAAATTAATAAATTATAAGTTACTAACCACCTATAATAAAAAGATATAACAAAGGCAAATAATATAAATTAATATTTAGGTAAAAGAATTTTAACAAGTAAGAACATTTTTAATAAAAGTAACAAATTTCTAATTAATTTAAATTTAAAAAGTTTTAAATTATTTAGGATATTAAATACTTTTCATAATAGCTTTTATTAAAAAGTAAATTTATATAAATACATACTAATATTAATAAATAATTATTTTAATAAAAAAATTAAAAAGAGAAAATATTTTTTAAAATGTTTTTAAAAAGCCTTTATCTATATTTATTATATTAAATAGTTTTTTGTTTGTAAATAAATATTAAATATTGATTTTTTTGTTAGGTAAGACTTTAATTTTTATTATGAAATTTTTATAAATAAATTGAATAATATATATTAAATAAAAAATCTATATTATTTCTGTGTTTTATTTATTTTTAACAAGCTTTCTAATTCACTTAACTAAATTTTAACTAAAAATTTTATTATTATTAGTATTATTTATTGTTAGGTTAAAAAGCTTTTTTTTAAGTTTAAAAAATTTTAATATATTAAATATAATTTAAAAAAAAATAAGTTTTATATATAAACCTTGAATATACTTAAATTTTAATAAAATATTTTATAATTTTTAATTAATATTAATAAAATACTCTACAATAGCCATAAAAAAAAGATAATTTAAAAATATCCAACAATTAATAATTAAAAAGACTTTTATATCAAAAAATTTAATTTTTAAAAAATTTAATTTTATAATATTTTAATTTTTTATTAATGCTTTTCTAATTATATATATTAATAAAATTTTAAATAACAATTTAAGAAATCTTAAAAAAGATTAGAAGTTTAAATTATTAATTATATTAAAGTTTAAGTTTAATACAAAAATTGATTTTAAATATTTAAAAGAAATAATTTCTTAATTGAAAGGTATAGTTTAATTAATAAAAATTACTTCCTAGTACTATTTTATTATTATTAGTATATTTTTAATTTAAAATAAAATTAATATTAACTTTAAACTAATTTAATTATTAAATTAAAATAAGAATTATTTATTATTTAAATTTTTAAAATCTTTAACATTTTTAATTATTAAGATAATTAAACATTATCTTTATACTTATATTTAATATAAAAAAATATTAAATAAAATTTTAATAAATGTCACAGACCTATGGTCTTGACAGCACAAATACCTGTACCTTGTTTTACGCTACATCGTTCCCAGTTCTGCTTTACTGTATTAACGATATAACACATATTACATGCATGTTTGATTTCTACTGCTCTATTTAGAACCCTGTTATATAGCATCTATGTATTATGTGACTTGCACACATATACACACATGTGAACATGCAAGTACCAAGATGCAAGCACGCAAACAATGCGAGCATGCGAACACTAACATGCGAGCATGCAAGCATTTGATATTTGTATGAAGCATCATTATGTATAAGACTATCGTTAGGACTGATGAATAGTTTTTATTTTTTATTGGTTAATTTAAATACAATATAGACTTATAGTTTATTATAATTTTTATTGTTGTTATATATCTCATATATTATTTTTTGATATTATTATCATATATACTCTATAAGTTCTGAGAACCTGGT
The DNA here is from genome assembly GCA_036971345.1 of Dactylellina drechsleri. NCBI lineage: Eukaryota > Fungi > Ascomycota > Orbiliomycetes > Orbiliales > Orbiliaceae > Dactylellina > Dactylellina drechsleri. The sequence goes on along the minus strand of JAJTUB010000186.1, from coordinate 14,917 downwards.
ATCTTAGAGTGAGAGATTAGTATTTGGTTAGATGGATTTGATTAAAATGTAATACTTTGACTGATTTTATTTAGATCTGATAAAAAAGTATATGTATGTTGATAATAGAATTCAATCCTAAAGATTTTATTGTATTGGAATATAAAATAATAAATAATAAAAGAGATTGTGTACTTTTTTATAATGTATTCTTATATTTTAATAAATTTATTGTTTATTGAATTAACTAAATTAATGAATATTTTAGAAGATAATTAAGAGAAATATCACTTTTATTAGAATTAGAACTAATTATAAACTTATTAAATAAAAAAAATGATATTTTTTAAAAAAATGATAAATTATATGTTAATACTGGTACTTAAGCTAATGAAAAGCTAGTTATATTAACAAAAAAATCTAAAAAAAAACTTATGGATATTATATTTATAAATAATTCTAGATATTTAAAAAATCTAAAAATTATAATATAGATATTAGAATAGATTATAATAATTATTTATACTTATACTAGAATTTATGTAGTAATTAAAGAATATATTTTTATGGATGAAAATAAAGACTTTAAATTATTAGGACTAAATTAATTAGAATTATTATATGAGAGTAAGATATACTTTAAATTTGCCTTTAAAAATAAAGGTAAAAGATATTAACCATTATTACAAAATTTTGATGAGGATTTTAGTGATGATGATTTAACCTCTAGTAATAATAATGAATTTATTTATTATAGAAATAATTGACGAAGTACCTTTCACAATAATATTAAATTATTAGAGTTAATTAAATTTAAAAAATCTTTTACAAAACTTAATTAATTTCTTAGATAATTTAATAATATTTTTTATTTTTGATCTAAAAATTTCTTTAATAATAAATATAAAATTTATTATATATTTTTTTTTCTTAAAAGAATTATTTTTAATACCTATAATATCTATTGTAAAAAATATGATAAAAGTATTTTATATTAATGATGTTATGAAATTCCTGATATTATTTTAATTTTTATTAATTATACTGCTTTTACCAAATTTTTTAGATAAATTTGTGGATATAAGAATAAATAAGAAGAAGTTTTTTGCAAATTTTATAAACTTTAACAAAAAGGATTAGTAAAAAATTATTTTTAAGAATTTGATTAATATATCTTTTTTATAGATTATAATGATGAGTAACTATTTTATTATGCTAAAAAAAAACTTAAATTTTAATAAAAATAAGAAGTTATATGATAAAAAATTATTAATAAAGAATTTATATATAAGGAAATGTAATTTCTTATTATTAAACTTGATAATATTTTTTATAAAGATAATAAAGTTAATATATTATAATTTAGAATACTAGGACAATCTGATCTTGGAAATTAATGATTTTATCAGAACAACTGCCCTTATTATAAATTAAAAAATTAGAATAATTATTAACCAAATCAAAAATAGCCCCAATTCAACAGTAAATCCTAAAACCAATGGTAATGAAATGGCTAAGGATGGACCTCTAAGACTATTTATGGATTAGTTTCTATGAAGCTAGAAGTTATTTAAAATTAATATAAATTATAATATAATAAATTTTTAAAATCTAATAAATTTGTTTGTTTTAAGTGTAATAAGGAAGGATATATAATTAGAAACTATAAATAAAACTAGTTTTAGAAGGAATGGCAATCCAAATAAGTTTGTATTATAGATTATAAAAAATTATATAAACAATACCAAAACTATAACGAATCAGAATACGAAGATGAATATTAAGAATTTGAATTAGAATAAGAGCCTGATAGAACTCTTAATATTATTATTAACTAAACTATCTTTAAAAAAGATTCCCTTGAAATTACCCTCTAACAAATTTGTGATGTTATGAGTAATATCTGAACTAGTTAACAAATTTAAAGCGAAGAAAAACTATAAACCACTATTTGATTTGAAGAATCAATGGAAGAAAACTGGTAAACAGAAGCTATGTCCCTTGATTAAGATACTCCTAAAGTATTAGATACAGAATAAAAATATGTTATATTGTCCAGACGATCTAATTCACCTATTATTAAAGAATATTACTGGATCTAAAATAATCCCCCTTTAGGATACTACTTATGATATATTTGAGATTTAATTAATGATTTAAGATAAGAATACTAATATTAGGATGAAATACAAAATTGATTTATTCCTAAAGAATCTAGATTTTATTAATCTAAAATTTACCTTAAAAAACAACTTCGAGTTATTTATAGTGAAAAAAGTCAACAAGATATCTCAGATAACAATTCATACAAAAAAATTTCTACCAAAGAAAACAAACCAACCAAATAATATCCAAAAAGACAATGCAATCAGCATTCAGAACTAAGAGATAATGATGGATTCTATGAATATGAAGACTCGAAAATACAAATCTTTGAGATATGCTCTATGGAATATAGAAACTAAAAATATCATCTATATGGAACCTACAACCTCAATAAGTTAGAAAACGTTTGCATTCTATATACAGACAACATCTCTATAGAAGGATTTCATTTTGTAGAACAATTCTGATGTAGTTTTCACAAATTTTACCAACATGCTATTTATTTTGCTATGATTGTCAAGTATGGCGCAGAACTTGTTAAAGATTTTAATAATTACTGGAACATTATTGAAAAAAAAAAGATTTTTACAAAAAAACTAAAACTAATAATTATCTAATTTAAATAATATAGTAGTATTAAAAAATATATAATGTGTAAACAAAAATTTAGTTATATAATATATACTGAATATTTTGTTATATATAAGCACTATGTATAAAAATGGATAACTTACACTGGAAACCAACTGTGGAACTAGATAATTACTAGAGAATATAAAAAAAAGAGATTTTATTAGATTCCAAATATTTTACCCAGAGTATACTCACTTTTTAAAGCCTTGGTAACACCTTCGGAATAATAAGAAAAATTATACTACCTTATTACTCGATCTTTATTTGGTTCACCCAGATATTAGCACATTACTTATAAACTACCAACAAATGAAGAGATTATATGAAATGTTATAAACCTTATTGACGAACTTTTAAACTAAAAGAGCTTCGGATTTTGACGTACTTTGAACAGTCCAGCTTAAGCTTCGTTAAGAAAGGATCTGACAAAATACTCAATAGAATCGCAAAACAACACTTTAACATCCCCTGCACAATCAATGGAAACCTCACCAAAGCTCTTGCAGACAGCGGAGCAGAAACAACTTATATATCAGAAAATTATGTTAAAAAATATGCACTACCTATACACCTTAAACCAACCTATTACAACGTTATAGCATTTGGAGGAAGCCCCCTCGGAACAAAATCTACCATCGATCTCGCAACAAACCCAATACCCTCAAACGAATATAGATCAAAGCCAAAGACATCTACAAAACTGTCAAAAAAATCATCAAAGATACTGCATCCAAGATACCCAAATGGATCCCAAGATGGATCAAGACTTTTGAAAAGTTACCTAACAAAAATGTGTTATTAAAATTCAATGAATTCACTTACGAAATACTACTTAAAAAAGGCGCTACCCCCAAATTTATACTTATTTATGCATACACCTAAGAAGAGCTTGAAGTACTGCAAGAATATCTTAAAAAAAACTTATACAAAGGATACATTCGACCTTCTCAATCCCCAGCAGGATACCCTATCTTATTCATCCCTAAGAAAAATAGAAAACTATGAATTTATATAGATTATTAAAACCTTAACAACATCACAATTAAAAATTATACTAAACTGCCATGCATTAATGAATCCCTCAATCACCTCCAAAAAGCGACTATATTCACCAAACTCAATATTGTTATAACCTATCACAACCTCAGAATCACACCTAAAAATATTTGGAAAATAACTTTTAAATATAGATACAGCCTATTCAAATATCTAGTCATACCCTTTAGATTAATTAATACCCCAACATCATTTCAAATTTTCATAAACCATATTCTCAAGGACTACATCAACAAAATATGTATTATCTACCTAGACGATATCCTAATCTTTAGCAAAAATCCCCAAGAACACTGAAGACACATTATTCTAATTCTCAAAACACTCGACAAATATAACCTCAAAATTAAACTCAAAAAAACAGAATTCAAAGTAAAAAAGACAGAATTCTTAGGAACTATTATTATTACCAATAAAATAAAAATAAATCCAAAAAAAGTCCAAGCAATCCAAAATTAATTAAAATTAAAAATAATTAAAGATATTTAATCCTTTTTAGGACTATATAACTACTACCAATAATTCATTAAATAATATAGTTATATATTAATAACCTTGATTGAGTTTATTAAAATTAAAATTTAATTTAATATAACCCCTAATCAAATTAATACTTTTAATATATTAAAATAATTATTTTTTTTAGTATTTATATTTTAATTATATAACCCAAAACTATTTATCAAAATCAAAACCAATATTTCAGATATTATATTAAGTATATATTTATACCAATTACATCTTAACAATAAATAATACCTTATTATGTACCTATTTTATAAATTCAATACTATAGAATTATAATACTTAATTTATAATAAAAAATTTATAGCAATTGTTTAAACTTATAAAATATAAAAAATATATTTTTAAATTAAAAACTTTTTTATTATATACTCTAATCATAAGAATCTTATCTTTTTCCTTACTACAAAAAAACTTAGTTAATGATAAGTCTGCTAATGGGAATTCTTTAATAAATATAATATAAAAATTGTATATTGTAAAAACAAAGAAAATTTAGGAGTAGATGCTATTAGCAGAAAACCTGACCTAATGATAAAAATATAATTAGATAAAAGAGTAATTTTCAAAAAAAAGCTATTTGAAAATATTATTATTAATTAAATTTTTAATACTACTTTTTATATACTTGATAATCAATTTATTTAGGAATTGAAAGAAAGTTATAAACAATATTTAATAATTATTTGAATTTTATTTAATGATTTAAATATATTAGAATATTTTATTATTGAATATGGAATTATCTTTTTTAGAGATTTTTATTATATTTTAACTAAAACTCTTTAACAAAAACTCATTAAATAATATTATAATATATTTACTTATAGATATTTAGGAGTTAAATAAATTTAAAAATTTTTAATTAAGAATTATTTTTGGTTTCAAATATGATAACATATTAAACAATATATTAAAACTTGTAATATATATTATAAAAACAAACCTAGTTAATATTTACCCTATGAAAAACTATAACTTTATGATGTACTATCTGTACTTTTTCAAATTATCTCTTACAATTTCATCTAAGAAATACTATTTTCACAAAACTCTCTCATAAATATTATTTATAATAAAGTTCTAGTAATAATAAATAAATTTAGTAAAGTCGTTATTTTAGAATTATGGTATGATAAATAGTCTATATAAGAATTGGAATTAGTATACAACTGATAAATATTTAGTTAATATGGTTTACAAGTCAAACATATCTGTAACAGAGATACCTTATTTGCTAGCAAATTTTAAAATTTTATTAAAAATTAAACTAAAATTAAAATTAATATTACTAGTAAAGAACATATATAAATAAACGGAGCTATTAAATAAATTATTCAAACAATCAAAATATAGTTATGCAATTTCCTAAACATTATATAAAATAATTGGGTTAAGTTACTCTTTAGCTTTAAATTTATTTATAATACCTTCAAATATTTAACTATTAAGTACATTTTATATAAAGTATTTAGAGAATAGAATTTAATAGTAGTATTACCTCCTCTAATATCTAAAGAACTAGTCCCCTAAGTAGACGAATATATTAAGAATATAAAGAATTTTTATAAAAATTTTTAGAAAAATTTCCAATTTATAATTAAACAAATATTACACTATTATAATTAAAAAAAAATGAAAGTATCACTTTTGAAAGAAGAAGATAAAGTATACCTGCTTGCTAAATATATTAAATGTAAAGGATAATAAAGTAAAAAATTTGACTACTAGAAGCATGGATTATTCATAATTATAAAAAAATTTAGTAACAATACTTTTGAACTTGAAATACTAGGATCTATATGGATTTATTGATCATTCTATATCTCACTCTTAGAACTAGTTTTAAGAAACTTAAGAGAAAATTTAAATAATAAAAAATTAAAACTTAAAGATTATACTAAATATAAATTTAAGAAAATTCTCAACAAATCTAATGAGAAAAATAAATATTTTATATAATGGTTATTATTTTATAAATCCTAAAATAATTCTTAAATTTTAGAAGATAATATACTTCCAGAATTTATTCAAATCTATCTTAATCAGAAAACTACATTATAATTTATGAAATAAAGATATGGAAGATTAAGGAAAAATCCAATTTCAAAACTAAGATTGTAAGAACTCGGTATAATTAAAATTAGAAAACTCTAGAACTAATACTGATAATTTTTTCTTAAACTCTTTAATCTTTCTAGAAGACTGTTCTATTTCTATTTGATTTTCTTCTGTTTTAGTATTTAAGGATTTCTTTTTATAAATTATTGTTTTTAAATATTTCTGCTTGACTTGACAAAGTTCTTTTTTCTTACAATTGATTTTTGCTTGAAGCTCAACAGCCTTCTGTTGTACTGTAGTTTGTTCCTCCTCCAAATCCTTTAATTCCTTCTCCCGTTCATCTAATTAACGATCCAGCCGCTCGACTAAAAAAAGAAAATTAACAAAATCCATTTTAACTATTCAAAAGGGATTTACAGAAATCAGCAATATAACCCCTCCAACCATTTCTAATACAGATCATGTAATTTTTATAACCAAACATAATAATACACAAATGGTTGTTCCTCACACAATACTCACAAAAATCAAAAACCGAAATTCCGAGTTTTTCAATACAATCAGCTTACAGATTCCAACACTAATAAAAAAACATTTTATTTCTTTTATTTACACATTCTACCAGCATTTATACTTATTTTCAGAAAATGTGTTGACTATTCTCTTACAAGAATATTTTAAAATTTAAGTTTTAAACTACCACCTTAATTTAACCACTACCCTTTTTTATACACAGTTCACTTACATTATCTTTACCCCACACAACTCTTACAAGACAGAAATTTTATATAGAACAACAACCTGCACCAAAAATACGCCTACCCCAGACACTAATTCTATGAAGTAGTTTTAACTACATAGAACTCAATTTCTACATAAACCTCCAATCTGCCCCGGCATTAAGTCTACACAAAACCCGTTACTATACAGACGTTAATCCTTAAAAAAAAAAGATAGTGTTACAGACCTATAATCTTAACAGCATAAATACCTATACCTTATTTTACACTACATCATTCCCAATTCTGCTTTACTGTATTAACAATATAATATATATTACATACATGTTTGATTTCTACCGCTCTATTTAGAACCCTATCATATAGCATCTACATATCACGTGATTTGCACGCATACACACACATACAAACATACAAACACCAAGATGCAAGCACACAAACAATACAAACATGCAAACACCAACATACAAGCATGCAAGCATTTGATATTTATATGAAGCATCATTATATATAAGACTATCATTAGAACTGATGAATAGTTTTTACTCTTCATCAGTCAACTCAAATACAATACAAACTCATAGTTTACTATAACCTTTATTGTTGTTACACATCTCATATATCATTCTTTGATATCATTGTCATACATACTCCATAAGTTCTGAGAACCCGGTATCTTAGAGTGAGAGATCAGTGTTTGGTCAGACGGACTTGATCGAAGTGTAACAATAAATTTTATAAATAAGTTTTAAATTTTTAATTTAAATATAAACTACTTAATGAAAAAAATATTAGGTATTTAATATTTAATATTTAAAATCTTATTATAAATACAAAACTTTACTATTTAGTTTAGTAATTAATATAAAATACAAAATTATATTATACTAATTATTAAATTTCTTATATTTTATAAATTTATAAATATAGTATTATTTATAAAAAAAAATTCTAAAATTATAAAAAAAAATTAACTCGTTAAAAATAACTTAAAATATATTATTAAAAAATATTTTAATTTAAGTAAAAATTAATTTTAATTTAAAAAATTTATAACAAATAAATTTAGTTACTAAATAGAAATTTATTTACTATTATATTTTAATTTTTGTTAATATACTTTTAAAAAATATCAACATTTTTTTATATTAAAAAATATAATAATTAGATATTTCTTGTTATATTATAACTATTTTTTTCCTTTTATGAAATAGATATCTTTAGCAAGTATAAAACAAATTAGTTTAAATTTTATTAAATATAATAATAAGGAGTTGCTATTATAAATTAAAAGAATATTATATATATATTTTTTAAAATTTTATATATATGACTTTAGTTAATGAAAGAATATAATTTCTATTAAAAACTATTCATTCCTTACATATTTTATAAATATATACTAATAATATAAAAAAAGTAATAAAAACAAAGTAATATATAAAAAAAATAAAAAATAAAAAACTTAAAAATACCTTATTTTATTTCAAAAGCTATAAATAATATAAACTTATATACTTATTTTAAATAAAAACATAGCTATCTAAAATATTATTATTATAAAAACAATTTTATTAATTTATTTTTTTCCTTATTATTAAAAGGTGAAATTATTTCTGATTTTAAACTTAAACTTTTATTTCTATTTTTATTTTCATTTTTCTAGTTTTTTTCTTTTTCCAAATTATAATTATTAAATTTAAAATCAAATTTATTATTTTCTTCACTAAATTTTAATAATACTAATTTTATTTTTTTAAAACTTGTTATTAAAAAACTTAAATTTTTATTTTTTATTTTATCACCCTTAGCCTTTTTTTTTTTTTTCCTTTTTTTTTNTATTTTAATTTTATTTTTTTGATTTTTATTAAAAATTCTAATATCTTACTATCACTTGTAAAAATTTTATTTTATAGATTGTATTTTTCTTTGATATTAAAAGTCTTGCTAAGTTTTTTTTTAATTTTAAATTTGGACTTTTTTTTAAAAAAATTCAAAGTAGGGGGGGTATTATATTTTTTTTTCCATTTTACTTTCTCCAAACTTATTTTTATTTTTAAATCTGTTTTATACTTTGTTTTAATTTTATCTTTTAGAATTTGCTTCTCTTCATCTGTTCCATTTTTCCATTTATTTATTTTTAATAATTTACTGATTGCTTAACTTTTATTTATTGTATTCTGATATTTTAATTTATATTTAATTGTTTTCTAGTTAGTTAATTTTTTTTTGTATTTTTTTTAATATTTATTTAATATTAGGAGAGTTTTTTTAATATATTAATATATTTTTATAATAATATTTATTTAAAAAAGACTATTAACTTTTTTTTTTTTAAATAAACTTATTTTTTTTAATATAATATTACTAACTATTTTTTTTTTATTTTTTTTAGTAATAGTACAATTTTAAACTTCACAAGTAACATATAAAAAAAAGGAAAATATAAGAAATATTAGAAATAAAGAAATATTAATTAAAATCTTATTTTAATTTACTAAATTAATTTAATTAAAATAAATAAAAGAAAATAGAAAATAAAGAATTTAATTTTTTTATAAAATAAAAAATATTTACTAATATTTTAAAAATAGTTTTAGAATTTGAATCTTATATATTTTTATTATATTTAGTTATATCATATAAACAATAATGCAAATAAGTGATGTATTTATATTTATGTAAGATTCCATTCTAGATATTGTTCTAGATTCTGTCTTTATTTAAATTCTTGTTATATAATTTGAATATATGACTAAAATTAATATCAAATTTATTTTTTATAATTATTTTCTAATTTTGTTAAGATTAAGAAATAATCTATTTATTAATATAAAATTATTATTAAGTAATGGGATATTTTACTATATTTTATTTGATTTATTTATTTAATTTTTTTTTATGTTTGTATTTACTAACTGTTTACTCTTTTTCCAAATATTTATGTTTATATTTTATATATAATCAAAATGATTAAAAAAATTGTTAAATTAATTATAGTTTTTATTATTAAACTATTTATATTTAAAAAAAGAAAATTAAAGGTATTAGTAAAAATTTTTATTATAATAATAGAAAGAATGATAATAAAAGTTAATATTTGTATTTAAATTTTAAATATGTAATGTTTAAATTTAGTTTTTATTATATTTATTAATAAATTTAATAGGTAGAGTAATCTATAAATATAATTTTTATTAAAAATATAATAATAAACTTTCTATTTAAAAAAACTCTTCCAGTATTTAGCTTATAAACTGTATAATAATATAATTCCAAATATAAAATAGAATATAAAAATTTTAGAAATTTTATAAATAATTATTAAAATATTTATAATTAAGTTCTTTAATAGTAAGATTTTATTTATAATATTTTTTTATTTTATTAATATATATTTTAATTTTATTACTATTATAAAAACTATTTTTATTTAAAAAAATGATATAATGATTAATAATAGTATATTAAAAATTAATTTTACCAATCATATTATTTTATAATAAAAAAATTTTGAAATTGTTAAAAATTTATAATAATAAAAAAATAGTAGCTAGTGGACTATTTACTCTAATAAAAATAAAAATAACAATAATTTAAAAAGAATAGAAAAATATATTTAAAAAAGTAAATTTTATACTTACTTAGAACTTTGGCTTAAAAGTCAAAATTATTTAATTTTAAATAAAAAAAGGAACCTATAAAGCTAGGTATTTTATACTTTAGTTTAAATTTAATTGGATAGTAAGAATAAGATAGAATTATAAAATTATAATAATAGTAATAAGAGTTAGTATAACTTTTATTTATTAAATTTTAAAAGTAAATATAAAAAAAAAATATATAATATTTAAAATAAAAACAATATTTTAATTAGCTTATATTTATAATTATACTAAGAATAATTTAGATAATATAATAAAAATAAATATATAATAAGCTTATTTATTTGATGTAAGTAGATATATAAATAATTAATAATTTGAAAATTAAAATATAATTTAAAATAAATTTCCATAGTTTCTTGGTATTGGTGCTAATCTTCTGCCTAGATTTCCAGTATTTATTCACAAAGTTATTCATAATTTTATTATAGCTAGGAATCTTATTATTTCAATTAAAATTTACTATATTTAATATCTACATCATGTTTTTATAACTAACAAATATATATTTCCTTAGTTTACTAGTATAAATAAAAAAGATATTTATTAAATATACTTTCAAACTAAGAGTTATAAATTAAAGTTTTTTAATTTAAAATAACATAATAATATAATCTTTAATATTTAACTTCTTAATTTATTTAAAATTATGTAATAGTTTATTTATATAACTCTTTCCAAACCATTGATAAAAATATATTATTACAACAGGGAAAACCCGCTCTGAACTGGGAAAAAAGCCAAAATCAAATCAAAAAATAATAAAAATTTATATTAGAGTATTTCTCCAACTCGGTAAGGTATCGGCTTCTTTTTTTCTCAGTAAAAACCCCGGGTCGGGGAGCGGTAAATTGATTCCCTGACTCAAAAAATTTTTCTGGGCTCGTTCCTCGCCATCCCCGGTATATTTTAAACACTAATATTAATTATATGCTTAAATCATCTATCCAAAATCTTTTTATGCGATTGGTAATTCGCAAAATCGATAAAGATTTTAACAAATATATAATTAAGAATATTATGCTATAGCGAAAGGTATAAGGCTTGTAAGCTAAATTAGAAGCAATTCAACTAATAAAAAAACGAAAAACATGTTAGAATTTAAATAAGTGATTTATCATTTTAGCAAAAATAATTTTATAATAAAGATGCGAGCCTGAATTTACCATAATAATAATAAATGAAATAATATTTAACAAAAAAAACAACATCTTAATTATTAAAGATAAAGTACTTTTGCAACAATCGAACTATATATAGCCCAAAATAATAAAATATTCAAAATACGGAAGCGATATGGGCGGTGAAATTGAGTAGATTTATATATTTTTTATATTTGTAGCCCTCAGACTGACAGAACTGTTGTTAATAATATATAATTTCGTTATTCTCGATGGTGGTGGCCACAACTAGGGGGTGGCCACATTCATACCACTCGACTTATGTATTGTTTTTGTATATTATTTATTTTTAATTAGTTTTTTAATTTATAAGGCTAAGTCCTAACTAAGAATTTTATTATTATTTGTATTATCAGTAGTTAATGCAAAAAATCTTGATTCGAGTTCAAAAATTTGTAAGGTTTAGAGTGCGACATGGGGCGGGTTGGGTTGGTTTCTAGAGGGTTGAAACCACCTACGGGTTGGTTTTTAGCTGGTCGAAACCACCTATGGGTCGGTTTTTAGATGGTAGAAACCATTTATGGGTTGGTTTTTTTTTAAAAAAAAACCCCAACATGGTTTTAAAAACCATAAATTTTAATAAAAACTGTATTGCTAGGAAACTATTTTACTAAAAATAGTAATAAATTATTAAAAATAGTTAAAATTACGGTTTTTAATTAAATTTATAACCCAAAAAAACCATTAAAAAAAAAAAAACCACTTAGCGGTTCCCCATGTCACAGTTCGTGATGTGGTATATATACGTAGTGGTGTGAAGCTACCAGTTAGTCGGTAGTTTCCGGTGGCTTTTTAGCGTAACGGATATATGCACCACTATATCGTTACACCCCACAACCCATATTAAACCACCCAGCGGTTCCCCACGCCCATATCAAACCACCCAGCGGTTCCCCATGACCCTCCCAAAACCGAACCAACCCGCTGGTTTTTGGGTTAAAACCAACCCATGTCGCACTCTAGTAAGGTTTAAAATACAATAACAAAAAGGTTTGTTCCTGTATGCAAATTTTTAATATTTTTGAATTTTCATAAAATATTTTGTAATTTTTAGTTAAAATTAATAAAATAACTAATTATAGTTATAAAAAATAAATAGTTTGTTAAAATCTAATAATTTATTGTTAAGGATATTTTTGTATTAGGGGGTAATTTTTAAAAAAAAATTATTTTGATGATTTTTTGTTTTTTTATTAATGCTTTTTTAATTTGATAGGTAGTTAGTATTTGTAAAAATGATTTTAGAAATTAAAAAAAACTTTGTAAATTTAAATTATTAATAGTGTGGAAGCTTATATTTAATGTTAGAATAGTTTTTAAATATTTATAAAAAAAAGCTTATTGGTTGAAAGCTTTAAATTGGCTAGTTATAATAAGTTTGCGTTGCTATTTATTAACGTTAATATATCTTTAATAAAAAATAAAACAAATGCTAATTTTAAATTAATTTAGTGCTTTTTTTAAAAGAAAAATTGTTTACCACTTAGGCTTTAATATTTTAATATATTTTTTATTACTAAGGTGATTACTTATAATATAAGTACTTCTTATATTAAGGGATGTCAGGATGCGCTGTGGCTACGCACACTGAACTAAAAGCAAGATTATCAGATTCTAGTATCTGAATAGCCACATATCGTATATAAATGATGGCACGAATCCTGACAAGGGAAGAATATTAAATGACTTCTTAATAATTTTTATAAATAAGTTTTGGTTTACTTATTTTTATATTTATAATTTAGTAGAAAAAATTTTAATTCTTAGATATTTAATAATTGGAATTTTATTGTAAATATGGAATAGTACTGTTAAACTTAAAAGTTAAATAAAAATAATTAATTATTTTATACTAATTTATAAATATTTTTTTTTTATTATATTTATAAATATAATAGTTTCTATAGGTAAAAATTGAAAGATTAAGGATAGGAGTGGAACTATTAAAAATAATTTAAAAAATATTATTAATAAAAGATATTTTGGGTTTTTTAATTTAGTATAAGTATAAAATAGCTTTTGTTTAAAAGCTTTGTAATAGGTAAATTTAAATAATTGGATTGGATAATATTTTAAATTATGTTAGTATGTTTTTAAAAAATATTTAATATTTTTTTATATTTAAAAATGTGATAATTTTTTTTTTTTTATTATACTACAGACTTTTTGTGATATTTATATTATAAATATTTTTAATAAATACAAAATAAATTAGTTTAGGTTTTTATAAATTTGGTAATAGGGGGTTATAGTTATAAATTAAAATATTATTTTTGAAGTGTTTTTTGAAAATTGATATATAAATTGTCTATTGATTAAGAATATTATTTTTAATAAAACTTTTATTTTTTATTTAATTTTATAAATATATATTAATAGTATGAAAAGGGTTTTGTAAATAAAGTAATAAAATGTGTTTTTTAAGAATATTAGATAAATAATATTTATTTTTTATTAGAATTTGTAGATGATATAAGTTTATATATTTATTTTATATATTATTTAGAATGATTTTTATTTATTAGAGAAAAGTTTTGTTAGCTTATTTTTCTCTTTATTATTAAAAGATAATATTATTTTTGAATTTAGATTTTTATTTTTATTATTTTTACTTTTATTTTTTTAGTCTTCTTTATTCTCTAAATTATAATTGTTAAATTTAGGATTAAATTTATTATTTTTTTTGCTAGATTTAGAGGAAGCTGATTTTATTTTTTTAAAATTTATTCATAAAGAATTTGAACTTTTGTTTTTTAATTTTAGTTTTTTTTAATTTTAGTTTTTTTTTTTTTTTTTTTTTTTTTTTTTTTTTTTTTTTTTAATTTTTTTTTTTAATTTTTATTTTTTTTTTTTTATTTTTTTTTTTTTTGATTTTTGTTTTTTTTTTTTTTTTGTTTTTATTTTTTTTTGTTTTTATTTTTTTTTCTCGACTTCTTCCAAAAATTTTATTATTTTACTATTATTTGTAAAA